>DWNA01003484.1:0-10014 GCA_018249835.1 Heliconius besckei
TACCATTGTCAGACATGGACCAAAAAAAAATGGGACCATTCGGGAAGCTATACCTTTCAAATAAAAAAATAATTATCAAAATCGGTCCACCCAGTTAAAAGTTATGAGGTAACAAACATAAAAAAAAAAAAAAAAAAAAAAAAAAATAAAAAAAAAAAAAAAATTAACAAAACCGGGCCACCCAGTTAAAAAAAAAGAGGAAAAAAAAAAAAAAAAAAAAAAAAAAAAAAAAAAAAAAAAAAAAAAAAAAAAAATACAGTCGAATTGATAACCTCCTCCTTTTCTTACAGAAGTCGGTTAAAAAAATCGAATCAAAACGATTTGTTTCATCATGGCGAAGTTTATGAAATTGCATTATATTTGATGTTTTTATTAAAATCATTAAAGTATATTAAATATTTTAATGAGGCCGTCATGGCGTAGAGGCACAAGCGAGCGATTGTTGTTGGTTTGAATCCTACTCCAGGAAATTAAATATTTAATATGTTCATTTCCTCGTTCTGGTATCGAGGTAAAGTGTGGTGTTGAGTTCCACCACTCAGTGCTTCGAGAATTTGGCGGAAAGCGGGGTACGGAAGTGTCTTAACGGCACGTTCCCTCTGCCTTCCCTGCGTTAATTTTAATATTAGAATATTTTAATTGATTTATTATGAACTTTATTCTTTTTCTGGCTCTACTTTCATAATCACACACAAATGCAAAGCTCAGCTTAAGCCTCGCGAACTATAAAATGATTCTATTTCAATATAACAATTATCATACCGATTGCTCATGTTTAAACGTTCACAACGTGATGCGTGTACTAAACACGTGGTTATTTTTTAACTACCTTTGTAATAAGATGACCTCGATAATATCGTTTGAGTGATTTTAATCTTAAATAAAAAATAAACAAGGTCGTCATATTACAAAGGATCTGTAAGGCGGAATAAAAAGGATCTTTGTACTTTACATGTTTCACATGACCTATTTCCCGAATGTTAACTGATTTTGATTTATATCTCTTAAGTTCTACTCATACTAACTGTATACATTTTTATGCATTGCGATGTTTTATTTGTTTGTTCATTAATATTATATATGGCGAATATTGTTATGGGAATTCTACATTGAAGGCATATGAACTATGGAAACACTAATAAAATATTATTTATTTTGATGTATAATATAAATATTAACTGCTTAAATGTAAAATTGAATGTCTTGACGTTAGATTCTCTCTTTTAAGTGGGGAAAAAGTGTGAAACTCAACAATAACTGTTAATGTATTCAAAACATGTTATGCCGTGCGTGCTGCGAGTGCTGCGAGCAATTGGTTTTTCTAATAATATTTGTGGCTTTTAAATTTTAGAGCGAATTAATATATATAGGCAAAAATTAAACGTTTCACATGTTTTTTTTTACACGTTTTAAATGTTCTGTGTTTTTTGAAAATATTGTTGGCATAATAATTTTATTTATAAAAAAGGCAATAAATTCATTTCTTTACAGGTAGAATTCTATCAACCAGATTTGCCTATATTAAACCGTGATAACATTGGGTTGATGCTCAAGCTGGTGCCTAAATCCTCTCCCAGTACTCCGCTAGTGGTCGCCACGACACATTTATTGTATAATCCTAAACGGACAGATGTAAGACTAGCACAACTTCAAGTTCTTTTGGCAGAAATTGACAGATTTGCATTTGACTACAATGGAAAAGAGTATGTATACTATTTTCGTAGTTGACTTATGTTTACTTTGTTTGGCTGAGAATAATACTAATACACAAAATGTAAACAAAGAAATACTGTTTCTCAACCTTTTTATGTAACTTTTTAATTTCTATTTAATTTGGTGCAGGTTTACTCATGATTTAAAATATTAAAAATGAATATAACAAAAACAAAATAATTAGAAAATAACTTTACACTTTACAAACAAAGAAACTTTATAAAATCAACAAAAGTAACAACGGAACTCCATGACTTCCTGAAAAAAAAACGTATTTCTAAATTTACTTTAAAAAGAGATATGGTTGTTTATATCGCAAACAACGCGTATTTCGACACTATAGAAAATTAATAGGGTACTTCCGGTTGACCTAAGGTAGGTAATAAGGTAATAATAGTTCAGGGAAAAATCAGAAAAATATACAATTGTGGATAAATCCTAAAAAAAAATAGCCTTAAAAGGGGGCAAAATTTGATATTAAATCCGCTAGTTCGAGTGAGGTATCAGATGAAATGGCTCAGGCTAAGCTAAGCTTGAATTTCAGAGAAAGCTCGAGACCTCCAATATTTGTAACCACTTCAATCACTATATACTGCTTTATTTTTTTTTCTCCTATTTCAGGCGCAGCCACTTGCCCATAATATTAACGGGTGATTTTAATTCAACACCTGATAGTGCAGTAGTACAACTACTAGACAGAGGACATGTTAGGTATTGAAAACAAATACTGTCTGTTTCTTTAACATTTCCTTCCTACAGCTTTCAGCTAATAACAAAATAAATATAGAAATTTACAATACATATATACATATGGTTAGAACTATATTTTTTTTCTTTCTTTAATTAATTTCAACTAAACACTACAGACAAACTATTTTTTCATAATTATCAGCTAATCAATAGTTTTATTTTTATGTGCTACTTAAAGTAAGCTTATATCTAGAGGTTATAACTAATATTTTACAGATAGTATATAAACATACAATTCAATAATGTACGCGAACTTTTAATTTATATTAAACAGAGGTCAATCAATAAAGAACATTCATAGTTAATGAGACACGCAAAGGATCTCTGGAGATGTCTTCATTCATTCCTTGAAAGTAGTGACGTTGTCTTTTCTTTCGCGGAGGTAGTACTTTATGAAGAGCTTCAAATATCAAGAAAAATCTAAAAACCTGTATTGCGTCTGATCTGGCCATCCAGAATTCGTTTCGTTACAAAAGTAACAACCTTTTGATAGGTGGATATTTGCGTGTGTTATCCTTAACAAATGACGTTTTATTTTATACCGATAATCTTTTATTTATTGTTTGAAAAAATACTTTTTCATATTTAAAAAAACAAAATAAAATAAATGTGTTAGGTTTTTATAGAGTACTTAAAACTGTGGTTTCATTTAAAGTGGTGCTGCCAAAAATATTAATAGAAAAATAATAGTTGTGACTTAAGTTTAATTTTCTTAGCAAATGAATAAGTATAGATTATTTATTTTTCCTTTCAGTGCTAGTTCATTTAGAGATAATTCAGATTGGAAGAAAATAGGTGTAATGGACAACTGTCAACATCTTTCTGTATATTTGAATAGACAAAAGGGTGTCACCACCGATTTCAGTATGATTAAGGTTTCATTTTTTTTTAATTTTAATTTTTATATGTAGAACTAGCTATATTCTTTAAATAATAAGCAATTTAAGATTATTTCTTTCTAAAACATTTCCTCTAGAAGATAGAAACAAAGTTAATTTAAAATTTATTTTAATTTATATATATTTTAATAGTCAAACACTAATCAGCGGAGTTATTGGTTTTGCCATAATATTCATTATACCTTATATAATGAATAACTATGTTCTAAAAAGATAAACGAGGCATACTACGAGGACTTCGATTTTGATTATTATTTTTTTAAATAGAAGTCTATGGTATGCATGGTAAAATTTCTTCGAATTCCAGTAATTCCTAGACTGAACATGTTGTATAAAAATTTTGTTGAGGGCCCTTATAGTTCCAGCATATTAAAAAATATTCAAAATCTGAAACCTAGACTTTTTTACCAGTCTGCTTTACGTGAGATACCCATATGAATGTATTTTTATAAGAAGCAAACAACAACAATTTCACAATTTATTTAATACTAACTTTCACAGATATATAATTCAGATTACATGGAGTGTCCGACTGAGGGGAAGTCGTCTCCACCGAGAGAATTCAATAAATTATTTAATACAGGGGACATTGGCCATTCCCTTAAATTGACGTCAGTGTACCATAAAGTAAAAAAAAATGGTCACATTGAAGCAACCACCTTTCAAGACTATTGGGTTACAGTAGATTACATATACTTCAGGTAATGTAATAAAAACCTATTAATAACTCATTCTGATATTCTCCATCTATTCATTGATTTCGTTTTTTCTTATTTTATTATACATTTTACTGCTAATTAAAACTAATACTGCTAATTAAGTGGAAACAAATAGCAACATCCAAAAAAATCCTTATTATGTAAATACACTTAAAATGGGTACCTATATCTTCTCCCATGTGGACAAACAGGAAAGTTGATGTGAATGACACACTCAGGCACTTACATGACACATTGTAAGTGTCCCAGATATAGGCATATAGCTGGCCTTCCTGAGATTAGCACATTACTTTTAAGCTTAATTATAGTAGTACTATCTATTATATTGTATTATGTACTATTATTAAGTTTAAGAGCTTTAGTTTGTCAAAAATATGGATATATAATATATATGTCTACTTTTGTGAAATCCTTTGTACATAAAGAAATAAATTTTAAATTTCAGTATGTGCAACTCATTGAAGCTTGAAGAGCGGCTTAGACTGCCAACGGCGGAGGAGTGCACAGTACTGGACAAGCTACCCAACGACCACTATGGCTCCGACCACCTCGCCCTCGCTGCCACTTTCCAGTTACAATCGCGATCCTCAATGTCATCTTTGTAGATAAATAATTCACGGTTTCTTTTTATTTATATGGTATTTAATATTTGTTTCAAATATTTTATCTTGGACAATGAAACGAATATTCATGACGAAATGCAATGGGAATTTGTCCTATCAGGAAAATGTATTTGTTTGTTAAAAAAAGAAAGAAGAAAGTGGTGTATTCTCCAATTTGAGAAGTTTTTAACATTTTAACCGGCAATTTAACAAATGATAAATTTTATAAATACATTTGAAATAGGCTAAATTAAGTTAACACTAGGTTCCCTCTGCCTACCCTGTTGTATCCCGCACACAAGGTAAAAATTACAAAAAAATAACAAAATATATGATAATATAGGAATTATAATATTTTCTTGGTAGTGATATAATAATATCAAATTATTTTAAATAAAAAACTGAACGTAATGAATCTTACCTGACTATTAATACTTTCTGTATATTAGTTAAACAATAATTAAATGTACGTATAAAAATACGTACCGCGATGTCAAGATTGTGATTTGTGTACTTGTTATTAACCCTGTCAGGACCATAAGATTTTGAGAGGTATTGTAATCATTTTAACTGTTTAAAATAGTTAATTGCCGATGTAAAAAACATATTTTTAAATAAAAAAGTTTAAATTAACTTTACTTTTTGAGTTTTTTTATGGGACACGGTTGTCCCTATGGTCGTAAGAGGTAACTTTTTATAATAGAAATCATCTTTATTATTATATTAATTATAAATTAAATAGAGGTTTTAATAAAATAAATCGCTATTATTATTACACGTATTCTTATTTCTAAATGAAATAATATATTACTTTACCTAAATAATCAATTTACTAAACTTTACTGGTTATGAAATACAGCGCAATTTCTTTCATTTGTATAGCAGAGATGAACTTTACAAATTACTTTACAAATGGTACAATTTACGCATCTCTTTCTGGCACTGGCTTTTTCCATTGGATGTAGTGGTAACTGGCGCTTTATAGACTTTCGTATGGCACTTGTTTTAGAAGTAAGAACATATCTGTGTCTGGAAGTAAAGCCGTTGACTAAGCTCCGAGCTACAACTTGTCTGAACTGTATGCTGGTCAAAAGACTTCCTCCCAGTTTTTTCATTGTAAACTTATTATTGAGAGCACTTTGAAACGATGCATTCAAATGTGTTATTATGGGCCTAATTATGAAATTAGCATATAAATGCTCTATCAAAGTTTGAACTAGCATTACTATTTCATTATTACAAAAATGTAGATTTTTGCGTATGTCTTCAAATCGAACCCGTCGCATAGTATTTGATATAAAAGGTTCCGCCATATCTGGCTCTGTACACCAATAATCTCTCAAAGATAGTAAACATAATAGCCCATAACTAAATTCATTCCAAGAAAAGTTTTCATCTCATCTATTTCATCTCAGTCTCGTCAGCGTATCGCACTGATTCTGTTACTATCATTTGAACTAAAATATAACAATTTGTTGTAGAAACAAATATATCAAAATGGGTCAAAATATTGTTTTCTGTATCTTGACAAATTTCCACCTTTCCAAATTGATACTCTATATTGGAAAAAACATTCGGAATGTATGATCTCTTCCTCCACTTAAAATCACTGTTGACTGCTGCTTTATTATACTATGGCAGGATTTGTAGCAGAAGTTGAAGGCTAAGGTGATTTTCTTCTTATTTCTGGATGTTGTTGAGTCCTCAATTTCAACATCAAGAACGCCTTAGTCATCATCCTGTGTCAATAGTTTTGATCTTCTTCGTCGAGCAGTAAATTGTCTTCAACGTCACTATTATCACCCATCAAAATATGTCAAATTCCATCTTCCTTGAGTTCAAAAATTCCACGGTAAAAATAAATTATTGAGGGTAATAATGAATATAGAACATACATACATTTAAGCTTTTGTATAATTCATATGTTAGATCTTACTTAGAGTATGCCTCGCCTGTCTGAAACCCACAGTATGATAAATATGTATTTGCAATTGAAAGTGTCCAAAATAAATTTATACGGCGATTACTTTACAAATTTAAATTAGATAACTCTCAGAACCTAAATATACTATCATTAAAAAAACGAAGAGGATATAGAGATCAAATTTTTTTGTATAAATTGTTACACAATCTTATAGATTCCAATTATCTGCTAAGTAATATTTTAGTGCCAGATCTAGAGACACCTTTTACATTTCTGCTCGAAAAACCAATTATGCCCAAAATTGTTTTATACTAAGATCTTGTAGGGCATACAATAATTACTTTAGTGATATAGACATTTTTCATAATAATTTAAAACAATTTTCATGTAAAATTATCGACAAAATTCAAAATTCTGTAAATCTTAACCCAATGTAAATCTTAACCTTTCCTTCGTAAAAATCTTTTTTTTTTCTCTTTAGACCGTAAATTTAATTTTTAATTGTTAATTAGCAACATATTCACTCCATGTTTTATGTATAAGTGAAAACTTTATTGGCAATTGGAATATGGATATATATTATACTAAAAAGTTTTGTAAATGCTGTTTGTTTTCCCAATTTAAAATAAATTAAAATTAAAATAAATAAATTTTTTCAACGAACTTTATGTGCAAAATATTTCCTTCATAGACCATAGGGACACTGATGTCCCTTTAGGTTTGCGACGACTTATACAAGTATGTAGCATAAAAAAATGTATTTTATGTGCACAAAATGAATAAATACTTACCAGTGAATAAATATTTTAGGAAATAAATCGTTAAACTTCACTTTTACACCAAGAAATACTTTTCTGAAGTAAAGGAATTTCGCGCGTAGCAAACAGTCACTTTTCAATGATGATAAATCAAAATGTGATGGTTGGATAGTTAATTTACTATATTCAAATAATAAAAAGGTACTTTAAGAAACCATCTGACATACAATAACGCATATCTGTTTCTTTTTTTCTAACTCCCCTCATCTTTTTCAACTGGGACAAATGTGGGACACATAGTCGTGAAAGGGTTAATACAAGTTAATATTCTTTGTTAATATTACCGGCTTCACGCTGTATCCCGCATACATCAGGATAGGCAGAGGGAGCGGAAAGTGAAATGAAGTTGAAACTAAAACGAAACTAAAAGTCGGATTTGTTAATATTACCGTATTTTAATAATTGTTTTTGATAAATATGAAATATTGGGTAAAATTTAAATACCAATGATATTTTTGACTAACGATTTAATAACTATTGATATATTTGAAAAGCAGTTGCTTTGTTAAAAATTGCAATTGCAAAAATTGCAGGAAATCAGGTTATTTTTTAAAAATATGACAATTTTTTTAATGTGATGACTTGACGAAAATTTTATTTTCGTATTTTGTAATTTGCTTAATGATTGAAATAAGATTAAAAAATTTAGATATGCATCAAATATATGTATATCAATTTTAGAAATATTCATTGTACATCTTGTAATAATAAATAATTAATGATAATATCTTATAATATTTTTTTTTAAATAATTAATTAGTTTTTTTTTATTTTAATTATTTATTCAATGTCATATCCTATATAATTATATAATAATTATATAATTTACATATCCATACCTATATTATAAATTCGAAAGTAACTCTGTCTGTCTGTCTGTCTGTCTGTCTTTTACGCAATCAGGGCCAAACCGCTTATTTAATTGTGATAAAATACACATATAGAGACTTGAGGGTCTCGGGATGAACATAGGATACTTTTTTTTCTTATATTTGTAATATTGTCAATATATATTAGTTTATTAAAATACTTATTAATTTGACATGCAATTTATTCCGCCATGGTTATAACAACCGCCGTTGCAAAGCAACGATTTGCAAAGTTTGTGGTTAGAAAACGTCACCCAAAATGAGTTTGCTTATCGCATACATGGCGCGCGCCGATTCAACCTTATGAGACACAAAAACAATATTCTACAAAAATATTGTCCCTTAAATATTGTTTAAGTTACTAATAGGTTTGGAAGGTATCCTGCGATCACAGACCACACCAGTGACCTCCTGCCACTTAGCCCAGACAACGCTTATCTGACCATGGAGATCGTGATCGATGCCTCCAGACTCGTGCATGACGGATCTAAGATACCTGAACTTTTCCGACTTAGGGGCTGGCCCAGTACCTATAAGGATAGTGCTCGAGTCCGGGCTCTCGCAGGCCATATACTAGGTCTTTGACACATTGCCAATATGCATTTTATTCATGGAGAATGGTTATGTAATGCTAATGTTGCAACTAGAATGTATCGGAAAAGATACCAAAACGTTGAACGTCATCCCGATTATCGTGTATTTCGATTTTTCTCTCTTCAACAAAGAAGTAATCCAGCAAGTATCGTACCATTCCGAAATCCAGATTAAATGCGCTAACTTTTAAAGTTACTTGCAAAAACAGTGTAGTACATTTTTTTTATAGTACAGTCGGTTAAAGTTGGGTGTAGTAAATATTTTGAATTTAATGTTTGGCAAAAACACGATATTCTATTGAAAACTGATGCAGGTATGTTTCAATCTTAAACTGTAATTCACAGAAGGGTTACTCATGATTACATTACAGAAAAAAAAATGAAAAAAGAGTAATATTTGTAGTCTTAGGACTTGAAAAATCATCACAGGTGTCGGTTTTTCCGATATTTTTTTAAATCAATATAATATGAAAAATACATGACACAGATTTTTTTTATATTTTTCTCATAACTGTCACGACTTGGTCTATCACCTGTTTTCGTTTTATCGTTGACTCCTTGGACACCCTGTAAATATATAATGTTAGAAATAATGACCATAGAGGTTACATAAGGACGATTCTAATTACTGGCTGGTACTTTTATGGGCTGTCAACGGCGACCGAAAGAAAAGGATCGCTAACGTCACTCTGCCCGAAACCCTGCTCATAGCAAACTACTACGAATGCCTCAAGGTCTCCCACAAACAAAGCTAGTCGTCTACGAAGACAGGGGGGAATGCCTTGACTTCCTAAAGGCAAAGAAACATCTACCTTCTCCCTCAACAGAGGCTCCAACCGAAACGCCGAAGCAGAGCGGATTCGAGAGGCTGCAAGAGAAGCTGTACCCCGAGCCATCCACAAGCAAGACCAACACACCCACCCCCAAACATAACATCTCGAGCCATTCTGGGAGTCGTCGCTCCAAGGGAAAAGAAACCACAAAATGCTCTGCCTCTAAAGCTGCGCGCCAAACTAGCACGCAAGAGAGAGAGGTCAAAGCCTTTTTCGATACCCGAAATCAACGGGAACAAAAAGGACACCGCGAAGGCGTACTAGAGCACAGCAGGGGCAACATAACACAACCTG
>DWNA01003485.1:0-10013 GCA_018249835.1 Heliconius besckei
GATATCTATTAAGCAGGATATTAATATTATTCATAATTTAAATATTTAATGTAAGCATTACATATAAGTATTAATATATTTTATAAATTGCATCATATTTAGCAGTTGGAGTAGTAAGCGATGACTCTTAGCTCTGAATACAATAAACACTATATCGATAAATGTATATATTAATTTTTACTGTCTAGTTTAGCAGGAGTACAGCAAGACAAGGAGCAACAATTATACTGTAGGACTGACACTACCGATTTTTTTTTACAAAATTTTTTTTCCTGTTACGTAGAATTTAAATTATTTTGTATAAAAGTAAAATTGTTATGAAAAATATATTGATTTTTATATATAAATAAATAATAAGCATAAAATTATTTTTAAAAAAAGCTTTTATTTAAACGCTATAAAAAGAAGAAAATAAAATTTGTCTTTTAAATTTTAACTATCAACTCATAACCTCACTGTACACAATTTATATGATCATAAAATCTTGTCGCGCGATTTACTTGTGTAACTAAATTAGTGCTAATTTAATTATGTAAAATCTGCTAAGTTTCAATTTTTACAGTTTCAATTTAATTAAATACTGATTTACGCGACAAGCTTTTATAATCATATAAATTGTGTACAATGAGGTTATGAGTTGATAGTTAAAATTTAATTTTATTTTCTCCTTTTTATAGCGTTTAAATAAAAGCTTTTTCTAAAAATAATTTTTTGCTTATTATTTATTTTTTACTTTTTAGTTACCGCTGGCTAGGTTTCTCACACAAGATGTCACATTATTTCTAATTATTCTCGACAAGCCCTTTCATTTGATACCCGTATTGCAGATGTGCATAAATAATAACTATTCCGCCATCTTAGATGTTCCGCCATATTAGATTTAGAAAAACGTCACATTTTCGAGTTTTTCTCAACGAGCCCTTTCAATAGATATCCATATTGTAGAAGTAGACTAAAATTAACTATTCGGCTCTCTTGGATGGTCCGCCATATTAGATTTAGAATGACGTTAGATTATTTTTTGAGTTGCTCTCAATGAGCCCTTTCATTTGATATCCATATTACAGAATTGCAAAAATAATAACTAGTCCTTCATCTTGGATGGCCCCCCATATTGGATTTAGAATGACGTCACATTATTTCCCAAGTTGCTCTCAAGAAGCCCTTTCATTTGATACCCATATTATAGAAATGCATTAAATATAACTATTCCGCCATCTTGGATGGTCCGCCTTATTATATTTAGATTGACGTCACATCATTTTTCAAGTTGCTCTTAAGATGTCCTTTCATTTGATACCCATATTATAGAAGTTCAAGTTCAGAAGTAATGTACAAGTTCATCAAAAATAACTATTCTGTTACTTTGGATGATAAATCCAATACGGCGGGTATTGGATTTAGAATGACGTTACACTATTTTTCCAGTTACTTTCAACAAGCCCTTTCATTTGATACCCATATTATAGAAGTTCATGAAATATAACTATTCCGCCATCCTGGATAGTCCGCCATATTGTATTTAGAATGAAGTCACAAACCTTATCGTGCATTGTCATCCAAACCAAACGTGTATACAAAATTTCAGCTCAATCGTACGAACATACCTTTGATTATATGAAAGCACAAAAAAGTTGAATAGTGTCAATTCTATTGGATTTCAAGTGATGTCACATTATTTTTGTAATTGTTCTCGGCAAGATCTTTCATTTGATACCCATATTGCAGAAGTGCATAAATAATAACTATTCCGCCATCTTAGATATTCCGCCATATTGGATTTAGTATAACGTCACATTATTTTTAGAGTTATGGTCAACGACCCATTTCATTTAATATCTATATTGTAGAAGTAGACCAAATAGATACTCGGCTATCTTCAATATCCTCCTTATGGAATTTAGAATGACATTACATTATTTTTCGAGTTGCTCTCAACAAGCCCTTTCATTTGATACCCATATTGTAGAAGTACATCAAAAATAACTATTCTGCCATCTTGCACGGTCCGCCATATTAGATTTAGAATGACGTCACTTATTTCATCGTGCATTGTCATTCAAAGTAAACGTGTATACAAAATTTCATCTCAATCGGTTGAACATATCTACTTCAAAATTGAGCTCAAAGATTTCACCCGAACCCACATACATACATTGCAAGTTAAATAAAAGCTTTTTACTAGCTGTCACTGCTACTTAAGCAATAAATTAAAGATTAAAATTAAACATGGTTAAATTTACATAAATAAATATTTGAAAATATCTATGTCACTCTACTACTCTCCACTTTTTTTTACATCCACTGTCATTAACATTTTTTCATAACAAGAGATCTCACCCTAAACCCCACACTAAAGTGTATCCTCTCCACAGGGAAAAGGCTTCACGATGACTTCACGATGAATTCAAACATTAATCTAGATCTTAGTTTATATTATGCAATGTATTGAAATTTACAGTTTTAGATGTAATTTATTATTTCTAAAAATGTAAGAAAATATTTATATTGACCATTTTTTTTAATTTATGATAATATCATGTAAACACTTGAGCCATTGTATACGCATAGGATTTACCGTTGTTTAACACATGGTAGAGCTCACGTTTGCTAAAGTAGTAGTAATGTTTATGATAAAAACATATAATTTACGGCAACTAAGACTACGGTAAATATTATGCAAATTTAAATTTAAAGTACTCTTTAAATAGACGTTACTAATTAACAAGATGCAAGTAAAAACTTAGAACCAAAAAAAATTAAGAGGCTTTTTAATTAAGAAAATTAAAACAAATAAAATTAGGAGGGAGGATTTTAAAATTGGAGAAAAGGGTGAAAATTTGATTTCTCCACTAGGTAGCAAAGTGCAAGAGAAATCTGACGTAAAAAAAAAGTTTACTCAAAATTTAAAATACTATAATATAGAGATACCTCTACATGTTATATTCATCGCCCGAGCTAAAATCTTTCGCTCTCGGAGAGGATTTCTTCGAATTCTTTCCTTTACTGCTTTAATTGCCTTATTGGTTCGAATTCTACTTCTTCTTTCTGTCGAAAACAGAGAAGGTTTCATTGCTGTCCAATATTAACCAAATGTCTGTACACCAGGCTTTAATAAATAGCCTGGTGTACAGACATTTGGTTAATATAAAGTAGACGGAAGTTTATTAAAAATTGACCAATTCCATATCTTCGTTGAATAATGGCTTTAGATTAATAAAAAGTCTTTAATCACAATAAAATTATGATAGTGATATAGTCAAGCGTGAAAGCGTGAAAAAAATAACAATAAAAAAATATTCTGGTACACTCGGAACGTCATAATAAAAAGAACAGAACAGAACAAATAAATAAATTCATTAGCTTTAGGCAATATCTATAGCGAACAAATTACGGATATTCTTCCTTAATTAGTAAGGCTGACAAAGATATAGACAAAAGTTGATAATTAATATCATAAAAAAAGGTACTTAACAAATTTTACCTAATTGCTCACTTTAATAATTTAGCTAAGCAGATTACACAGAAAGCTTTTGCACAACAAATTACAAGGATTAGATACTTAATAATATAATTATTAAGGATTTAATCGTAATTATGAATTGTCTTAATAATTATAATAATTGTTAGTTGTTATATTTTTTTTCAATTGTCAAACTACATATTACGATAGTTGAATTTTTTTGTGAATGTTTCAGTTCTATTATTTATGAAAATTAATTTTCTCCATGTAATTATAATTGATAACTTGAATCTATGCAGCCTTCGTGGAGCAGGGGCAGGGGGATTTGATTCCCACTCAGGAGAGTGAATTATTGTTTATTAATATAATTAATATAATATTAATATAATAATTTCTTCACTCTAGTACTAAGGCAAAGCAGCGTTGAGTTTCGCCACTCAATTGAGCAATACCTCAAAAATTCAGTGCAAAATGGGAAATGGAATCTAGGTTCCCTCTGCCTACTCTTAATTTATATTTTTTTAATAATTTGGTAAACAATTGTGGCATATAAGGTACCTAGTGTATTTGTCGTGAAGCATTTATTGACGATTTAAGTAACGTCGTTAATAAGATTTTTATATGTTTTATTTAGTTTTGCCAAAATACTTATAAAGGCATCTTCAGGTTTTTTTCTGCACAGCAGGATTGGGAAAAGGAACCTGTCAAGATATTCTGCCCAATTATAATTTGACATTGTAGAGTGGCTCCACACCTACAGCTTTTACAAACAGGTTCTGTCCACGTCAAAGTAATTAAACAGATTTTTTTCTTAAACATTACATTAATTGAAAGCAAAACATAGTAATGAACAAAATTTTGAAATGTCGTAATAGTAAAATATGTTAATCGCCGTCTTAATTATTCCACTAGAAACTTCCGTGTATTATGTCTTGCTCTACAAATTTGCTTAAAATTCATTCAGCATTTGGTCATCATTGCAAAATACTAATCTTAAAACTTAATAAAATTTTTAGCTTACTTAGTTTTTGAGAATTAGAAATGAGAAAATTATGAGAAAATAAAAGTAGGTAGTCAAAAGGTAAGTAGTGCTGAAACATTTTGTTGTTGTTTTTAAAAAGGTTTTTTAATTAATATTTTATTACATCCCTCTACATTATTTTCTCTCTACTTTTCTTACCCTATTAAATCCTATTAAATGTTTAGGCACATTTTTTACTATTTATAGTATTAATAGAAGATAGTATGATATTTTAGGAACACCATCGTAAAATAAGATAACCTTACCTTATTTTTGCACTTAAAATATATATTAATTTGTGAAACAAGGACTAGTTAATGTGCTCTAAAATATTTAATTCGCAACTCAGCGCTATGAAACCAAGTTTATGGGGCTGTGAAACATTTTCCGTAATAAATGCCATAATACAGACAACAATGATGTTTATTGCTTTACCTTTTTAAAATCTCCTCATTTTTACGAGCGCTTTCTCTCGTAAAGATATGTAGGTACTTACCTGAAACAAGAATATTATGTTTGCTTAAAAAAATACACTTTTACTTAAATAAACCTTAGTTATCTTTCAAATTACTATAACTTATAATAGTAACAGTAGTTATTGTCAAATGAGAGAGGAAACAGCGAGGGCCTAACGAGAAATTATACTGCTCTCGAGCTTCCGCTCCATTCAATATGTTACGTGTGAAATGGCAGAACCCAATATTTTAACAATGTTACATAAAACTAAGTTAACGCCAACAGATAGATCTATTGTTATATAAATTGGAAATGTAAATATTCTAAAGTTTTAACCATAATGTGAATATTATCATAGCTATTAAGTAATTTAGGCGTTGCCTTTAAAATAATATGATAAATTGAAAGCTAAAGTTTCAGCTAATTCGATATTTTTTTATAGCAACTCCATTAAACAAAATATTTTTAATTGATCTAATATTTTTTGGAACCGATTGAAATAAAATAAACACTAAATATTATGGAAAAAAATTGCCATAGTAAAATATTAAAAAATGCATATAAATCAATTAAGCCATAGAGAGTAGGGTGCACAAATGCAAACAGACAAAAGTTTTAAAAATCATTATTTTTGTTTCTAATTATATTTATTATTATAATAATTGTTTATATCATATACCTTCCATTAAACAATTTTCTTCAATATTTTCTTATACATATGTTAGATGTTTACTATATACCCAGATCGAGCTCAGTGTCGTGCCATTGGAGAGGCCTATGTCCAGCAGTGGACGAGGACAGGTTGATGATGATGATATGCCCAGATTTGATCCTCAGTTCGCATTATATGTATTCGCTTTTAAACCGCCATTCAATTTTAAAGCCAGTATTATCAAGATTTTACACTTTATTATTACATATGACCTTCCATCTCAATCGTGAACGTTATTCTGATAAGCATATTTGAATAGTGACATCTTCTTGGCGTAATCAGTGTATGTTCTATGTATCTATATCCGCATATAGCAAAGTACATAGAAATAACCTAATGTTAAACTTGTTGCTTTCCACCTACGTCGAGACATTGCGCATTGAGTAGCGGAGCTAAACTCCGCATTTTATCTATTAGAGTGAATATAAAAAAAATATTCCCCAGATTGGGAACGAACACAGACGCTGTCTCATTAAGCTACGATGGTCTCACTATTACTACTAGCCACTGGTCTTTCTTTCAACTACGTATCTATCTATCCAAAAAGTTAGATTATTAAAGACTAGTGGACCCGGATGCGGCTACGCCTGCTTAATCTATTAGAATATTTTCGCGTCGGTCATACTGTGCCGCCCGTAGGCTAGGTCATTTCGAATCAGTGACATCTCCTTAATTATTTATTACAATGTTATACAGTAAACTATAATTTCAATCTAGGTAAAATGCTAAAAGTGACTTTTATATATATTTTCATAAGGATGAATATCAAAATGTCGCGGTAACGGTTGCGTAGCGACGACGGTTGTTATTAACATGGCAGAATAAATTGTATGTCAAATTAGAAAGTACTTTAAAATATATTAGTTTATATGTGTAATGTAATGTTATATAGCCTATAGCACTTCTGAAGAATGCAGCTTTCATATAAAACAAAAACAAAGTAAATCGGACCAGTAGATCCAGAAAGGTTAGCGTTCAAAGAAACAAACAAACAAACAAACTCTTCCGCTTTATTATATTAGTATAGAAGTATAGATACGCCGAGGCATAATAGATATTTCAGTTTACTTTTTTTTATATTACTTAGAAGGACTTTCTATGCGTAATGAGGGTATTTAGTATTAATTTTATACAAACTATTTAGTGTGAAAATTACTCCTCACTATTTAAGTATTTTAACCTTAGTCGAACCTGACCTCGAACGCAATTACTTCCACTAAGATAGAACGGCCCGCCTGCCTATACACTATGTATTGCAACCTTTGTTTGTAGCTGAATATAAATATTATTATATAAACTGTTTATTGAGTATTTTTTTTGCGTAGCTTTCAGATCTTTTTATTAACAAAATTCATAACAATTTAAATTGAATCTATCTTTATTCCAAATTCATGTATAGTATAGGTACATGCATTTTTTTATAGATTTATAATTGTTCTTTTTAAAAAAATAATAAGTAAGTATGTTTTTGAGCATTTTTTTATACAATAGAACATCGGAATCAAACGACCATATAAATTTGCTATACTAACTATATAACTGGAAACAAAGACGCTCCAAGCCTAAGTAGAAGTTGCGAAAAAAATATACCTACATTATCATAGAAAACTATTATAATAGTTACTCAAAATTTACTTCATCGTTATAATGGACAAGCGTGTAAAGCCATTAACTGGCAACTTGAGTCGATAATATTTCGAAATAAAAAAAATATATTACCACGAGAACAATATACTCAGTACGTCACTAGAACGGAGCTTTCGACGATGATAAAAGAAGAATTACATACATATTTCATCAAAGCAATTAGTCTATTATTTCGTTGTCAAGTATTACAGAGCCTGAAGTGTGTGTTTGTGAACGCTACGTAGTTGTGGGTTCGATGCCCACTTGAGAGAATGAAATATTTGTTTAAAATTATATTTTAATTTATTCGCGACTCTGATTTCCGCCATTCAATATGAAATGCCTCCAGAATTCGTCGGAAAATGGGGAGAGGAGTGTCTTCACACTAAACTCCCTCTACCTACACTGCTGTGTGTACATTTTAATATTTTGTTTTACATTATTTAATTAAGTATTTCGTTATGATACTTTAGAATAAAAGTAACAAAGACGCTAAAAATGCATGCACCTAACGACTAATGAAACCTATACCTAACCTAAAAATAGGTAGGTACTAATGTGGAACGTCACATACATATGTAATGGTAGATATATAAAACATAAATAACTTAGACGACCAGATATGGTAAATCTGACATAGTATAATGTTCATCCCATAAATATTTATCGAAAATAAATATTTAATTCATATAATCAAAGAGGCCAGTCGCGGCGCAGGGGCAGTTATTTCTACGTCCTGTTGTCGAGGAAAAGCGCGACATTAAATTCCGCCACTCAACATACAATGTCTCCAAAATTAGGTTGAAAATGAGGAACGGAGTATCTTGACATTAGGATTCCGTGTGAATACCCTGCTGTGTGCGGGTAAGAGAGTGACGCTAAAAGAAAATCAATGTTAAAATAATAACGAATAATATTTAGTACAAATTAACCGCAGGTCACAGCTTCGATTTTTAACTGAACGTCTAAACTAAAACGTTTAACAAATATATTGATATTCAAAAGCGCAAATATTCGTTAGAAACTTGGCGTATTGGTGTCTGCGTGCATGTCTGTCGTGCTTTTAAGAAGTCAAGGTTGATATAATAAATTAAATTAAAATTCTATTCATAGTAGGTTCGAGTAGCATCATCTTTACACAACATCTATACTAAAGGTCAATTTAATTTATTATATTTTGTTAAATTATTAAATTTAACCCATTTAGACCCATACTCAAACTAGCAGTAAGAAAATAAAAAACTTAAAAAAAATATTCTTATTATTTTATTTAAATATTTAAAAAAATGCCGTCCTTAAATGGGGCCAATGGGCAAATGTAGTATGTTAACTATTTTTGCGACACGAAATGTTTTATAACACTTTTTATACTATCAACGCGTTTTTAATGGCACATTGCACGTCTCAGTTGCTAACAATTTTTTTGGGAGTAGTGGTCTACCCCGTGGTGCTGCAGGCTTGGTACTGCAGAAGCTGCTGGTCGCATAAATTCGTTGATGTTTTCGTCTCTTAAATCGTGACAAGCGATGTAACGAAAAAATCAAGCTAATCTATCCAGTTTATATTGGTTAACAATTGCAGGTGCCGCGAATTTGCAACAGTAAGATCCTATGTATGTGTGGATAAAACCCACCACCATTTTTTGCCACGTACAGCATTGCTATATAGGTAAAAAGATTGATTAGCCTGATCAACCCCGCCCATACCACACTGTCAAACCTTCGCACTAATAAAATTTGGTTAACTTGGTAAAAGCAGTAATCAAAATCGGCTCGGTTTTTCTTTTCATATGCTTTACTGCTGAGTTTCATCTTTTAACAATTCTTAAATTTCTCAAGATGACCTTGTATATTAGTCGTAGTTGGATCACTTTTACACCAACGGGGTTGCTCAAGATTACGGTTCCTCTACGTCTCTTAGCAAAAGGTTGATAATTGCTACTGTCTCAATTTTCATTGCTTCTATTAGTAAGCAGGCAGATTAGCAGTGCTTCGTATATTGTTATAATCTCCTTCTTCGTCGATTACCACACCTGATTCTAGAGGCAGTGCAACAAAATATACCTCTCCGTAGTCTTTTTCTTCAATAATTACAACTGCGATTGCTTCTTGAAGATCCTTATATTCATTGCGACCGCTAAATATCCTAAGAGTCATTATGAACTTTGGATGGGCATGCGTATAAAAACATAAAAATTTACCCCTGACCTGCCCATTGGCCCCAATTGGGGACAGCATCGTAAAAGTTGAATTTGTCCTATTACGACTCTTCTTTTCTAATGAAATGTAATTATATTACATAGAATACTAAGTTCTTAAGTATGTTTTGTGCCAAAACAATTGTATTTGTAAGAAAAAGTTAAAAATAAAAATACTTACATTTTGCCTACACAGATGTCGTGAAACAGCTTCACAGAAGGCACGAAATGAACGATTGTAAAAACATTTTAATTGGATTTTACGGCTACAACATAAGGATATACTACTTATCTTTACAATTCTAGACATAAACTGCATAAAAATAAAAATATAAAAAAAACAAGGGTACTATTGTAGGTGTACCTTTTGGGCACGGCGGGTCCATATGGGTTAACATATATTTAATAATAATATACTAATAAAATAAAAGTAGTTTTTAGGGTGTTTAGGGTTACTGAAGCGTCTTTGTTTATCTTTAAATAAAGACTAATACATAATGATTTTCTTAGTCAGCAAAAAAATAAAGTAAACGAATAA
>DWNA01003486.1:0-10011 GCA_018249835.1 Heliconius besckei
CTGACGCTTGGTTGCTGGCAGCAAATTGCTGATAAAGTATTTATTATGTTTTTATTGTATCTAGATAAAAAGTATGCCAGATTCACAAGAAAATCATTAATATAATATATACTTACCATACATTATATGCTACAATCTCTTTTTTTTTTCAATTTCTATATACTTTTTCCATAGAAATAACCTCCATATACGGTCATGGGCGTATCAAGATATATTTTTTGGATTGGACCTGGATTCCTGGGCTATAGCTCTGAACTGATAAGCTCATGTCAACTTTTTCTTATTCTTTAAGGCTAGGTTTTTATTAGTATAATTTCTGGGGTGGGCATGGACCACTTTCGTCCTCTACCTTATCCCTACGCCCATTTCTACGTTTAATTTCTCATCGCTAATCCATGCATAAATCATATTGACCTTTGCCAATTATGTTAAAACATCCCCCCAATTTACATTTCAGATATCAAGCGCAATAGACTTGTAAACAAATTTAGCCGGCACCTTCCAAAGTAAACACAAACAAGCCTATTATTGTTATTACAACAGAAAATAACTCTGTAGAAAATCAAGATGTTCGCTGTTTTTGTATGAATCGTTGTTTAATGGTTGATGATTAATTGGTAGCTTCTTATTAAATGAGTGTTTTGAGTGTAAGGAAGGTGGTAGTGGTATTTCACTTTTTTCTTTATTATGTAGATAACACCGTTCTTTGAGTACTATAGAAATACCTACTTATACAGATTTCTTTACAATATGGAACAATGGAAACAGAAATATCGATGACAAACCACTAGATTTCTGTTTAAAACAATTTATAAATAAATTTACTAATGAAATCGTGTTTTTATTAAAAATTTACGAACGCTTGACTGCCAAAATAGTCCCAAAAATACCCCGCAAAAATATATTTATGTATCTTGTTTGTACCAGTGGCTTAGCTGTACAATCTCGCTCGAAACGCCATATATCAAGAATTCAATTCAATTAGCTATAATATCAGTAGCTTAAGATTCAATAAATTAGACATTTTTCTGTAACTTATCAATAAGTAAGATATTGGGATATGAAAGAAAAGAATAAAAGAAAAAGTATCAATTTATTCTCACACAGTTCTTACAATAAATGAATAAAATATCTAATCTATGATATATTTACATTCTGAACCTTATATTAGGGTGATATCGCTTAAAATAATCTTTGGTATTTATAAAAAAGCAAATTAAATATAATATGAAAAATAAGCTTAAAATAAATAAATAAGTTTTAAAATTAAAATACAATGTTATTTAACATTAAACATATTTATCATATACTATATTTTTTATATTTTATCCCATAGGAACGAGTCACTCTGCTCTCCATGTAATCTTTATAAAGACCTAGTTTAGTTTATTTGGTCCATAATTATGTCTTTCTTTTTAATGTAAATAAATAATGTTTAATATTTTATTGCACGCCAGGAATAATATAGTATGCCAGAAAAAAATTAGCGTACCGGCACTCGAACCCGCACCGCTCGAAGATCTAATTTACAAGTCTTTTTATACGTTTTCTAAAAGACAAACAACTTATTTAATTCGAACTCTCCTCCTTGTTACATTTTTTAATAAGTTTAAATTTATGTCTCTTAAAAAACTTGAAATTAAATATATATAACTAAATTCTCTACTAAACTAACTAATATAGGAAAATTACATGCTTTCACGTCCACTGAAAAGGTTACTTCAACGTATCTTTGCTAGAAATCTACTAAGTGATAGACTTACTAATTAAAATAGACTGAATCAATGCATTTATTTAAATTTCAACACAATAAAATTTAAAGGTGGAGAACGGAATGTCTTAACACTATGATCCCTCTGCCTGCCCTGCTGTGTGAGGGATACAGCATGAAACTGATTAAATTTGATTTTAAAGTGCAAAAGAATCGATACCTCTTTCTAACATTATATTACCATCAAGAAATCTTTGAAAAATGTTTTGTGTAATTTATAATGAATTTCATTATTCATATAATTGTTTGTACTTGAAGAAATAAATTTGAAACTCCTTTACATATTAAAAATACAAAGTTAAACAATAGCATCTTATAAAACATAATTATCGAAATAAAAGTATTAATAGTATATTTTGAATGAAACTTAAATGTTATCATAGATTATGATATTATAACCATTTTTTAAACTTCTAAAGTGTCTAAAAAAGAATGTTAACCACCGAATACGGAATAGCTATAAACATGCATATATTATGTAAAACTAAATAAATAAATAGAAAAATCAACATATTTTTATAATTAATTATAAGTAAAAAAAAATCTAAATGCCTCCAGCTCGGCAGAAGTTGGGGATTGGAAGTATCTTAATGGAAACGAAGTGTCTTCACACAAGGTGCCCAGGTTCCCTGTACCTACACTGCTAACTGCGGGATACAATGTGAAGAAGTTAAATAATACAGCTACTCACACAAATGTAATTTAAAGATTTAAATAATCTCTTACATTCATATATTTGTGTTCATATACCCTCTTGCATTCTATTTTAGAGCTGAAAGTACATTTAGTTTTCTCAGGAGTATAATTTAAAAGCAGATCTTATCCTAATATAATGTGCTTCTAGGAAATTGCTGTACGTTTGTATGCAAATGCTTCTTTTAATGATAGTAAAAAACGTATTTAGTATTTATCTTAATTCATACAGTTAATGTTATGTACAATGATATTTAAATGGAGAAATAACTAAATGGTATATTTTATGGATGAGCTGGTGATAAATTGTAATAAGAAAAAGAGCTCTTGTCTCTACAATACAAGTTTTCTAGTTTTATATTATTTGAATTTGAGACCAATTAGCGAATCATTTACAAAGAAGATAATATGAAAAAATTGTAACTAAATTTTATGGTAAGTTAATATTAAACACTAAAAAGAACTAACAATTACGACAAAACACCAATAGAAACGATCATGATGATATAAGGCTGGTCTTAGTATTAAATTTCAATTATTCTACAATGACGCTACAAAATGTTCACCAATATTAATAAAATTAATAAACTTATACTAATATTTTCTAAGGCATTTGCGTCAGAAGTCTTATAATATTTGACCTCATCCTGTGTAGGAGGAGAGTAAGAAGCTTCATAGCTAAGTTTATTAGCACAAGGCAGCATATCCACTGGAATTTCCATCAACTTCCTCCTGTACTCTCTTTTAGAAACATCATTATCGTTATCCTGATCTTGCATTTCATCATAAACATCATCAAAACTGTCATCTTCATCATCAATTTTGTCAGAACTTTGCTTAATACCTTTTAAGTCAGTATTTTCTATTTTAATATTTCCCAAGTTGGTTTTTAATTTGGTGTCCATTATACAGTTGAGCCGCTCAAGAGACGCTTTGACGCGTCTACTTCGGGTTTCGTTACGTAATTTGTGCAGCCACGATAAACGGCAGTCGCATGCTAGCTTGTTACCTGTTAAAAGAAATATTATATCATGAGATTATGTATTTTAAGTATAATTAAATATTTTTATAATGCTTTAATTTTTGGAGGTAAGTCGTGGTGTTAGAGGGGTGTCAAACGGGACACGTTCTAGATTGTATTCCCGCTATAAAATAATAAATATTTAAGTTCTTCGGTAAGAAGGCAAACCACTGTTACTTCCACCATTCAACACGCAATGCCTCGGGAATTCGACGAAAAGCGGGGAATGAAAGTGTCTTAATGAGAACGGACTGTCTTAATACTAGGTCCCTTGTTCACTCTGCCCGCTATGCGTGGGATACAGCGTGAAGCATTAAATTTAAATAATGATTAAAATGTAAATTTAACTGAAATTGGAGTGAAATCACCAAGAAAAAGAACTACTTTACTATTTTAGTCCAAAAACTCAGCTATCTTTATAATTTACGTTCATTTACACATATTACATCAAAAGTTACCAGCAAAACTGGTACACAATAAAAAAGGGGTTACCTACCACCAAATAAATTAAAACAATAATATTATTAAATCATATACAAGGCAAGTAACGTACAATTTTGCGGCAAATATAATATCTCTGGACCGCGAAATATACTACCATTAAAATGTCACAATGGAACAAACAAAAATAAATCAAAGCCTGAATTATAGACTGTTGCTATGAATGTATTAGCTGTATACTCGTACTTATACAAGCTTTGACCGTTAAAAGACTTGAAATCTCATCAAGGAATTGTAAACTCTATGTTTTATACAGTAAGGGTCAAATTTGTATTTGAATGATGACAATTTTGACCCTTTAGATGGGTGCACCAGATGCTTGCACCCTTCATGGTGTAAATTTTACTTGCGTGTGTTAAAGCGCATGGATTTACAGTGTACGAATATCGGGGCTGTATTTTAGTTAAGAGTTGACATATGAATATGTTGTATATATTTGTACGTCGTGGGTAGAATGTTATATGATTTAGGCCTATTGTATGTGCAAAGTTAGGAATAGGCCTAGAAATTTATTATTTTTATAGCTTTAGCGCGGCGTTGAGTTCTGCTAGTCAACACGCAATGCTTCCAAAATTTGGCAGAAAGTGGGAAACGAACCGTCTTGACATTAGGTTCTCTCTGACTACCCTACTGTGTGCGGAATACAGCGTGAAGCTGATTTAATTTTTATTTTAATTTTTAGCTGTACACTGTGCACATAGCAGAGAGCCTAGGAGCCTAGAGTTAAGACACTCCGTTCCGATTAAGACATTTCCTTTCTCCACTTTTTGCTGAGTTCTGGAGACCAAGTGACGGTTGAACTCAACGCCGTGCTTTGCCTCGTCACCAGAGCAAGGTTAAAAGATATTAAATACAAGAAAAAAATACTATTAACTTCACGACTTGCTGACCGTACGGTAAGGTAATTACGCTTTATCCAACACTTAAGAGTAGAAAGAAAAAAGATACCATAATTGCATTTTCCACTTAAATTTAAATCGCGGAACACAACGCCGCAGTTTATATGGGACCAATAAAATGAAATAATCATTTTCCCAAATGGGGATCGAACTCACATCCATACAGGTACCAGACGTATAGAGTCATGTTAACCTGCACCATGATGGTCATAGCATTAATATAATTATCATGTCTAAACAAAACAGAATTGACAGTTTAATATTTTAATATGAGAATGGTACATCAATTTAGCTTTTGGGAATTAACGAACACGTTGATTACTTTATTTGTCGTTCAAATATTCTGCAATTTTAATAATGGAACCAATTATATAAATTACATTTTTAGATAAATATTTAAC
The DNA here is from genome assembly GCA_018249835.1 of Heliconius besckei. Classification (NCBI taxonomy): domain Eukaryota; kingdom Metazoa; phylum Arthropoda; class Insecta; order Lepidoptera; family Nymphalidae; genus Heliconius; species Heliconius besckei. The sequence goes on from DWNA01003486.1 coordinate 5,287, forward strand.
AATAATTGATGAAAAAAAATACTTTAGAAGTTTATAATAAATCATTAATGTTTTTTATTTATCACTACAGTATATAGCTTGCACTGAAATTTGTGAGCTAGAGCGCTGAGTGAAAAGAGAGTTCGGTACTGTACTGACCATTTTCTGCTTCCCGCTTCTCTGCACCCTCGAGGAAATGGAGGAGAGGAGCCCTATAAGAATGCCCATGACACATTCTAAAGGTGATGACTTCTGTTCTTTAAAATGATGCATCGTCTTTTGTTTAGTAAAAGTATTTTTTTAAACAGCCCATAGCTTTAATAACCCTCACCTATAATCCTCATACATTATAATAATTTTTAAAAAATCCACAAATTTACTAAGTACTTTAGAAATTTATTGTTTTCATACAACACTCATTTTTGAACTTTTACCTATATAAAAAAACTATCAATATATTCAAATTTCAAGGTAATACAGGACTATAGTTAACCAACGCGTAGGTTTCTGATCCCGACGGCTCTACCCACATACGATGTACTGAAAATTTCACAGTGAATAGTTACACTCGAGAACAATTAACAAATGTTGAACTTTAGTATGAGTTAATTAAGCTTTATTACTACGCAGTAAATTTAAATTGTCTACGGTACGGGACTGTTTGTAGGTATGTCTATTTAAATTGAAAGTTCTCTAAAACCTGTTTAAACAGTTAGATACTTATTATACAATTTTTAGACATTATATATATGAGGCCAGTCGTGATATAAAATATTAAAAAATCCTTTCTTCGCTCTGGCGTCGAAAATGAGGAACTTAATCCCTCATAGTGAGGTTCGAACCCACAACTACGTCTCCAGTCCGACGTTGAACCACTGAGTCATGACTGCCGCACTATAATAACTATAATATGATAACTATAATTACATTTACATAGTTATACTATACTTCGCAACAATTTAGCTAATACAAATAAAATAATCTAGTACTAATAACATATTTGAAATTAAATTATTTATAATATGAAATGACAAAGTCTCTATAACGTTGTTCCATTGTAATTATAAATCATACTGGTTGGTAATGGTTAATTAATCCCTCATTGAGTGGTCCATGGGATCAGTTCACGTTGAAATACCACAGAATCACTGTTTTGTGGTCTCTAGTGTATTTAAATGAAGTAAATATTGTAACACTCACGATATTTTTGATTGTGAGTGACTTTTTTACTCTTAAAATACTAATTTAGCAATTTGACTATAAATTTTATGTTGATTTCCCCCCTCCACCAAAACAAATGCAGCGTTGAGTTCCGTCACTCTTAAGATACAATGTCTTAACCTTTAACTATGGACGTGATTTTTTTATAACACACATATGGACGTCGGGTCTGTCCAGACCAGTGTATTTATTGGTTATATTCTGTCTGTTTTTTAAAGGAAGAAGACAATTTTATGTTTTAGTTTACATGAATAGCCTCAAATCAAACAAAATTAATATAAATAAAATCGCTTTTTATTAAACTTTACGCATCACAACGATTTAAGTAACTTAAAGTCACAATTTCAGTCTTTGCCACATAGGATGACTCTTATGAAAATAATACTATAAAAAAAGACAGATAATATAATAAATATTTTTGAAATTAGATTAGAAAAAAATTGAATCTTTTTTAGGCAAGCAATATTTATATTACTTAAATATATAACAAATAATGCAAAATTATATATGATATATAACAATAAAAACATTTGAATACAAATAATACAATTAAAATATTAAAGTATATTTTGTAATATTATAAAAATATATGGTGTTTTGAAATCATTATGTATGGGAAACATGAACGTCGGGTCTGACAGACCCAGGCCCCGTTTAGAAAGTTAAACACTCACGTGTTTTGAACCCAGAGAGACAACCACTGCTATCTACATTCATTTTGTCATTAATACGAAAGGTACTGAGCGACTCAGTGGCGGAGGTCACCGAGAAGTGACCGATTTGTAGAATTCGTAGAACTAGATGGGTCTGTGAGACCCGACGTCCATACTTAAAGGAACACTACAATTTTTCTCGCTAGCCTGATTTCCGGTAGAAAGCGTGAAGCTGCTATTCAAATGACTTGTTTTTATCAGTAATAAAAGTGTATTATTAAATTATGGACGGCTGGAAAAACTAAATAAATCATTACAAAACTCACCATCCAAAGAAATTAAGGCATAATTCGACTTCATGTTTTCCATAACACTTCTCAGCGTCTCCTGCTTCAACGTCTCCAATTTATTATTCCTCAAGTCCAAAACATTCAATTTTTGCACGTCGTCCAGCACCCCGTCATCCAACATAACCAAATGATTATCGGCTACAGAAAGTTTCTTCAGCTGAGTCAATCCACCGAAGCCTCGTTCCGATATAAATTCTATTTCGTTGCCGTCCAAGTAAAGTTCCTGTAGGCTCCAAAGTTCCGCGAAAGCCAGATCGCCTATCATCATCAATTTATTGTTCCTCATGTCCAACGTAATGAGATTTGACAGACCCTGGAAGTTCTCCCTAATGACCACCGTCAACAAATTGCTATTGAGATCCAATTTGATTAAGTTATTTAGATGCTTGAAACAGCCATCGTGTAATACGCTAATAGTATTCTTGGACACGTGGAGCCTTTGCAAGTTGGGTAGATAGTAAAAAACATCCCTTTGTAATTCTGATAGCTGGTTCTCAACGAGACTGATGTTCGCCAGCATAACCAAATGGGCAAACGACATTTTTTCCAATTTCCCAATTTTATTTTTAGGCAACGATATCTCTCTCAAGGTTGTTGAATTCGTGAACGCGAACGATGGTATACTAAATATGTTAGCATACTGTATATTAAGGTACTGCAATCGATCTAGTCTAACAATAACTTTCGCTGGTATATACGTGAGTCCTCCGTCCGCTCGCACGTTGAACGTGAGCCTTTCTATTTTCGGCTGCGAATAAAAGTTGGACCAGAAAGGGTCATCCTCAGCGATGCCCCCATTGAAAACCCAACAGTCCGCTTTGGTAGCCGTTTTTATTTTTATACTTTCGCAGTAACAGTGTACTTTCGATACTCTGTCTTGTATGTCGCATATATTCACGTAATGGGAGTAAGACTTCTCCGACTTCCACCGTCGTTTGTCACTTTGACGGCTTTCTGTCAAGTTTATCTCGACGGTTGCGAAAGCTATCATTAAAATGAAATATTTTAAATCCATTTTGTTCTTCCCTTTACATCGGTTTCTGGAACAAGGAAAAGTAAAATTTTAATGTTAAAAAGAAAAAGTACAATATAATTTAATTACACGTAAAATATTTTATGTTTTTGCCGTAAAAAAATGCGCTCTACTGTTTTCCTAATTGCAGTGTTCTACGCCGCGTAGTTCCGGTTTGGTATTTTCTGTGAGTTAGTCGGTAACAATAAAGTTTTATTATTGTTACCGACAATCTTAACAACTTAATCTTTAACAATAAAGTCGAAGTCAAAACAAAAAAGGATTGAAGTGAAGGATAGCTCAAACCTGATGTGTTGTGGGAACGGGCCAAAAAACTCATCATAGAGTCGATTTCGGCCTCCGAAACACCAAATACTCTATACAAGCGATCTGGATGACCGATGGCACATTAAAGATAGTTGAACGGAGACGCGCTTTAATGGCAATAGGGGGTGAAGTCGATGACTTAAACAAACTATCAGCGGAAATTCAAGCAGGATGTAGACGAGATTATAATGCCTACCTCCGCAGAATATGCAAAGAACTCGAAGCTCACGCCAATAGACATGAGTCCAGAGATCTCCACAATAAGATTCGATCTATCACCAAATCACTCACGCCAAGGACAGGTCCTTGAAGGACTATTGAAAATAATGATGGTGTAGTTGTTACTGAGCTAAACCACATATCTGAGTGAAGAGTGAAGAGTTACTGTCAATCCTTATTTCAGGACAATCAGTCTAAAAACGATCCAAGTACAGAACCCGAAATCGAGAACCTTGAGCCAGATATACTCAAATGTGAAGTTAAAGCCGCCATAATGCACCTCAAGAAAGGGAAAGCTACTGGAAGGCATGCAATCCCAATTGAAGCAATCCGAGCTCTGGGCGACATAGGTGTCAATATCTTTCACATAATTTGCAACAAAGTATGGCACTCGTCAACATGGCCAACAGAATGGACTCATACGGTTTTCATTCCTTTGCATAAAAAAGGTTCAACCAAAAAGTGTAGTAATTACCGCCTTATAGCACTCATTTCTCACGCTAGTAAAATTTTGCTACACATATTAAATGAGCGACTGAAGACCTTCTTGTCCAAAGAAATCGCGCAAAAACAAGCCGGTTTTGTTAAGGGAAGAGGTACACGTGAGCAAATTCTCATTGTTCGCCAAATCATAGAGAAGGCTCGAGAGTTTAACAAGCCTACGTTTGATTTGAAAGGCATTTGACTCTGTGAACTGGCCCAAGCTGTGGGATGTATTGCTAGATATGGGTGCACCGCAACACTTGGTTCATCTTCTCCGACAGCTTTAGGAGGATGGAACTGCGTCCGTGCGGACAGATGGTATATTATCAGAAAACTTTCCTCCCAGTACTGGAGTTCGCCAAGGATGCATTATATCACCACTTTTGTTCAACGTGTACACTGAACTTATAATGCGTATTGCCCTCGAGGACTGGACTGATGGTGTGGCTATTGGTGGCTACAAAATATCAAATTTGCGCTA
>DWNA01003487.1:0-10009 GCA_018249835.1 Heliconius besckei
ACAGTCTTTTTTCTTTAAGTAAATAAATCATTAAGACCATCGTGGAGCAGCTGCACATCGTCGGAATGTAAACGCGTCGATTGTGGGTTCGAAGCCCACGTGGAACAAAGAATTTATTTATTTCCGCGCTTTTAAGAGCAGGCATTTTCTCGGAAATCTGGTGAAAAGCGGGAAACAGTGTGTCTTGACACTATGTTGCCTCTACATGCCCCGCAACGTGCATACAGCAAGAAACAAAATATTTTTTTTAAAAAATGTATATTTTGTACAATATAGTACAATATTAATAGAAAAATATATTTTGAACAAGGGAAAACAACACTTACATTAGCAGCGACGTTCTAACGAATGCTATCGTGAACAGACGTTCGGCTGAATTTTCGTGTTATCGTCTTTAAAATATAGACGTACGTGCCTACATATTATCTTTATGATAAACACAACTGAATGATTATATTACGCTACATGTGAATTTTCTTTATAAATAAATCAGCTTCACGCTGTATCCCGCACACAGCAGGGTAGGCAGAGGGAACCTTGTATTACGACACTCCGTTCTCCACTTTTGCCGAATTCTGGAGGCATTGCGTGTTGAGTGGCAGAACTCAACGCCGCGCCACCAGAGCGAAGAAATGGAAATATTAACGTAAATAAATATTTCACTTCCTCGAGTGGGGATTGAACCCACAACCGTCGCGTTACAGTCGCACCCTTGTACCGCTGCTCTACGACAGCCTTAACAAAACAATTTAGTTCAATAAAATAAAACAGTTTAGTTTATTTTTTTTTATAAATTTGAATTTTTTTATTACGTTAAAATAAATACCAATTTCCACCCAATTTTGGAGACATGATGAGCGCCACTCAACGCCGTGCTTAGTTTATGTTACAGTTGATGAATCTTATCTTTAACTTATCTAATATAATAAAACACCAAATCTTATTTTCAAATGTTATATTTAAAAACACGTACGACAAAAATAAATATTTTAATTAAATAAATCTTAGTTTAATTAAAATAATTCAGGGTCCCGATTCAGGAGCTTGGGCGAGGTAATCTTGGACACGTGGGAGAGAGTGGACAGCCTTTACTACTTCAGTGAAGCTTGGATACTGTTCCTCTAAGTCTGGAATACGCATCATTGTTTTGAGGTACTCGATCATTCCCGCGAATACGAAGTCAGCCCACGTCAGCTGGAATAAAAAATAATAATTTGTTTTTAATTCCATGAATGTTAATTTTAATAAATATTTTACTCTTTTTGTGTCTTGGTTTTTCTGCGTCGCTCTTGTACCAAAACAAAAGCCCGGTGAGTTTCCCCACTCAACACGCAATGCTTTGAAAAATTCGAGGGAAATTGAGGAACGGAGTGTGTGCACACTAGGTTCCCTATAACGTGAAGCTGTTTATTTGATTAATTGATACATGATATTTGATTATTTGAAAACAGCTATTATGGTAACCCTAGGGTCACCTGAGTGATGAGTTTATTAAAACTACACATTTTTAGCTCCATGCTGTGTTCCGCACAAAAAATCTTCTGGACCCCACTCACTGCCAATATTTGGACGCATTGTGTGTTAAGTGGCTAAACTCAACGTCTTTGCCTCGTTAACAGTTTACACAAATATTTTTTCAAATATAATCGATATATCCCTTGAAAAGAGCCACAACTATTAAAGATATATAAATCCATTTACCCTGCCAAGAGCAATATGTCCTTTATTCTTGTTAACTATAGCATCTAGTTTCTGCAGCATCCAGGGATACACGTTCTTGATGAAGTCCGCGTGTTTCTTCTCCTTTACTTCTTCATCAGGCTCGTACATAACTATTGCCGCTTCTGTAATATCATAAAAATATTATATTACTTAAAGGTTATTTTTTTTTAATTTATCTGAAACTGTTTAACAGGATCTCAGATATCTGTTCAATATATTACGAGAAAATATACGTGATTGGCCAAAGTTAGGACATAAATGCCTTCAAAAATACTAGAATAAAAATTAAATAGAATAAATATTATAATTATTATTTATCTTGACTTGGGGAACGGAGCAGCAAACGCTAAGGTTTCATACTTCATACTCATATTTCATACTCTTTCGCCTCGTCCACTGCTATCAACGTCTTCATACATGTTTATTTTCTCATATCTTATTATATCATATCAAAAATTTCATTATATTAATTGTTACTTACTAATGCGAATATCGTTAACGAATTCCACATTCTGGTCGATCTCGAAGTCTTCTTCGACATCTTTACCGCCAAGGCCGTACTTGCGGCCGAGATAGCGGGAGAGGGACGTGCTCTGTGCGTACTGCTTACCGTCGATCTCAAGAACTGGCATTTGCCCGAAGGGAGTTGCTGTAAGAGATTAAATAAAAATTAAAAATAAAAATATATTATTTCGTGGAATTAAAAAATTAACAAAATAAATTGTAAATCATATTTTTACTGTTGGTATTGGTTTTATAATTTTTAGCACTCTTCGCTACATAGTAACATAAGTTCAAATCTATTCCATTTAAAAAACGATTACAATTTTTTATCCCGCATATAGCAAGGAACGCTGAGGGAAGAAAGTGATAAAATATTCCATTCTTCGCTGTTATTTGTAGTATTTATTATCCCCATAGGTATAGACAAATTGACGTTGCGGTCGAAGACAATAAAAAAATATTAAATTAATTATGTGCGACATTAAAAACAACAAAAATATCGATTTGATATCGATATAACAATAACAGTATGACATTGATACCAACTGTTTACGTCGATGATAGAGCATATTTAATATCACACCTACCTACTGTGTGGTATAAATACTACTAACGTTTATTAATAGTTTACACTGAGGTCAGAGGTGGACATCATGAGACGAAATATTAAAAATTGTAACTTAATAATTCATAAAATACCTATTCACTTCATCTGTTTTATAGAAAAAAGGAGTTTAAAAACATTATGGCATGTCAAAATAGCTATTTCCTACAGATATGAACAAAGTGACATAAGAGTGAAAGTTGGTGATTTGAATCTGAATTGTCTGTTATATTTGCGCATTTGATACAGTGATCATTGCATCATCAGAATGCGAGTTGCAGGCATTGATCACCACTCTGAAAGAAGAGTGTGAAAAGGCTAAACGCGAATAAGACAAAAATTGTTGTATTTGAAAGAAATGAAGAAAGAACTAAATGCAAGATCAGTGTAAAAGGTGAGATATGACAAGTGAATGAAATGGTATATTTGGGAAGTACGTTCAGTAAATATGGACGATACGAGATGGATGTGGAAAGGTGTATTTTTGCCGGTAACAGGGTTAACAGAGCCTTACCTGCATTGATGAGACGGCGAAACGTCGAGGCGAGGTTCGCAGCGAAACGTGGGTATTACAGAAGAAGATTGAAAGAAAGATGAATGTCGTGGAGATGCGATCTCTTTGTAGCATATACGTAGTCAGCTTAGCTGATCGAGGTACTAGTGAGGATGTCACGATGAGAATGAAGAAGAACGTGCTCAGTTGGTTTGGGCACGTCGAAAGGATGGCAAAAACATTTATAATGGATAAGTGAGTGGTAAGAGTGGTAGGGGGAGACCTCGATTGAGCTTCGAAAACACAGTATTAAAGCTACTGGAGGAAAGTCACGTAAAAAGCATGAGGACCCCCGGAGGGTATGTATGAAGAGGTTGATTACAGTAGACAAGGCGAAAGAGGTATGAAGAGATACTACCTCACCGGTTCGAATCGATTTTTTTAAGCCCGTTTATAATTTGTAATTTCCATTTGACTACGCGGGCAAAGTCGCAGGCCCTTCGGGTCAAAAAGCTAGCTTAGATATATCCACTAAATATTTCATTTACGTACATGGCTTAAAAGCTGGCCAGTCTTCTTTAGGGATGCGGTGGTCTTCAAATTCTTGATTGCCATACCACATCAAGTACCTTGGAGCTTCACCCAAGGACTTCACTGGGAAGTAGTGATACACGTATTTTGGCATTTTGCTGTAATATAGAATATTTAAAGAGTAAACTGGATGTCACAATTTATCTCTAGGAATATGGAAATTATAAATATGAAAAAGAATAAACACTAATAAATAATAATGTCAGTTATTATCGCAAGAGAAAAATAATAAATTAAAAATAAAAATTAAATCTACATAATATTATTTTCCATAGGATAAGAAAATGTTTTATATAAATGGTTATTAATAGTTAATATAATAATAATATTTTTTTACGTAACAATTACCTACAGTTTACGACGTGAGACCCCACCGAGTGTCAAATTGAAACTGGTCTTTACCAAGATCACATAAATTATTCAAGCATTTTTAACGACCTATATTATTTATGAAAGATAAGATAAAATCATGACGGTTCAAAAATAGCACATTGAAAATATTGAGGAAAATTATTTGTTACTAGCGACTCTCTAACGGCTTCGCCCGCTCGAACTACATAATTATTTGCTGACTTATCTGAATTACTTTCGTGTTTTAATATAAACATTATTTTAAAGACAATATCCATATATTGGAAACTTAAGTACCGTCCAATTTTATAAAATAATTATTTTGTTACTACGTTGTCGATAAAATATTTGATATTCATATATGCTTTTTTTTATTTGTGAACTGATTAAGATTAATTAATTACTATATGTTAAGGAAAGTCTGCTAAAATACAATAGTGAAAACTATATTTTAATGGGTGAAGCCGTTTTTGAGATGAACGTGCACAAACGCACAGACGAATAAATAAAAAAAAATATATTCAATCGTTTCGTTTCTTAATAGAATACATTACATTGCTCTCCAATACATTGCTCTCCAATGCTCTCCAATAATAGATTTACTTATATATATTTCATGTATAGAGATTTCATTTCAATTATATGTATAGAAGAATGTCGGTATTTATTTCCTTATTGTAAATCTGTTGTGGAAAGGGGGACTGACTCAACAATGTGGTTCTGCTGAATTAGCTACGCCATGACTGGCAGTTTCCAGTGCATTACATAAACTATGAGAGATACATACAAATATGAAAACAGGTTCCTTTTGTTTAAATATCTAAAGATGACACAAATATTTCACCTTTTCAATTTTTTCTCCACAGACATTTCTTGTTCATCACCTCTACTCTATGCTCATTCTCATGTATTATTGACTACGACCAATAAATTTCTAAATGAGCTATTGTATTGTCTAGGGTAAAAAATCTGGTTACATTAAAAAAAAAGATTTTTTATAAGATTTTATAAGAATAATGTTCATTCCAGGTTGTTTCACAAAGTAAGCAAACTGAATTCTTTGCTCTGGTTCATCATCTCCCAGCTTATACTGTCTACCCCAGAATATGGCCCCACCTCAAATTTTACTAGCAAAGAGTACCCTGAAAATTAAAAAAATCTTTACACGACTAGATCTCTTCAAAGCTATTATCCAGAGCCGGGGAACCCCCTCAAAAATATCCCTCGATACGCCCGCCGCGGAATATCTCTTTTCTTTAGAGAGTTCCGCCATTCATAACAACACTCAAACATTTCAAGTTAAAAAAAAACGTTAAGTAGAAACTTAATGTGTCCAAAATATATTTACAGTAGTAGTATAAAATTGAAAGTAAACTATTACAATATTAGTACAAAATGAAAACTAAAAGGGATGCGTGACGTATTGTTTTTGTTTTCAATATAGCATGATTATAATAGTATATGTTAATTTTACATCATAAGCGAAATGAGAATTATATCTTATCAATATAAATTTTAATATTTTCAATGTAATAAAAGATTAAAGACTATGATATAAATAATTTCCTTTTAAATTATGTAATTTAGCTGTTAAAATTTTAATACGAGTAGAGGCCATTGTGGTAAGCTTTCCGCATTATTTTGCTTAATTCGAACGAAATTTTTTAAAAATTAATCAGCTTCACGCTGTATCCCGCACACAGAAAGATAAGCCAACGAAACTACGAGTATATAGAGCGGATAAACCGCGTATAATATGGTATTAGAAAATGATCGTGGTTATTCCGGTTAAAATAGTTTATTTTGAATACTCGGGATGGGTATAATTCATTAGCAGGATATATTTATTTATAGGATAGCCTACTAGGAAAATGGTCACTACTAGGGGTCACTGATTGACGTACATGCGTATGCGAAAATGCTGACTAGGATAAATGAAGTACGCACGAGTGTTTTTACTATTAGTTGGTTTTGATTTCATTTTGCGTTTTCTATACTGGTATTTAATATATTTAGTACAGAATAATTAGACGGTAAATTATAAAACATTTTCGTAAAGTAAACAGTTATACCAACTAGCGCCATCTATTTCAGAATAAGGTAATGATGAAAACATTAAAATCTAAGAAGAAAGAAAATAACAACGATGCCCGAAATAAACATAAGTCTCAGAGTGCATGGTTCTTTTATTCATATTTTTCTTATCTTAAAGTCTATAAATATAATTGTACTAAATTTCTTGTAGGTTCATTATTAAAAATACCATTTTAATTTCTCCAAATTTTAAGTATTGTTCCTCACTTAGAAAGAAAGAAAAATATATTTTAGAACACGTATAAAAATTGAACGAAGCGGAATTTGAACAGGATTCTTTAATATATTTTGAAAAAAATTATATAACTATAAGTAAAATCACATACAGTACTTTATTATAATTCATTAATCATAAATTATGCAATAACACGAGGAAGAAAGTTGGTATAAAATAGAAAAGATATAAAATATATTTTATATTGATATTTATTTATAAGTTCTATCATTATAAGCCTTTACACTTGGAATAGAATAGACGGCGTCGTACACTCGCTTGAAGCTCGGATACTGTTTCTCTAGATCTGGTATTCTTGTCATTAGTTTAATATAGTCTAATTTTCCAGCGAACACAAAGTCTGCCCATGTGAGCTGGAATAGAAAAAAAAGCATAAAATTATTAACGTCTTACAAATTCTGTAAAATACGAAAGAGGTCTAATAATAGCATTTTCTTTAGTTTTTTCTTGACTTAGTCTCTCTTACTCTTAGTTCCTTCTTGACTCTGTATGGAAGAACTAGTGGAGCATCTTGTAAGACACGCATAACATTTGCTTCTGTAGCATTTATTTCTATCCACAATGTCTCATTAACAATACAGAGAGTGTTATAATTAAGAGAAATGCTCATTATCTCACTCGTCCGGCCTACTTATTTTATCCTTTAAGCGAGAGATTCTATGGGTTTTTATTATTTAATAACAATGATTATAAAAAAATATCCAATTTCCTAATAATCCTGCATAATTAATATTCTTTATTTTTAATTACCTTTCCATTAGCTAAATGGCCGTTGTTCTTCTTAATAATTTCATCAAGTTTTTGCAGCATCCACGGGTACACGTCTCTGCTGTATTCTTTGTGTTTTCTTTCCTTTATTTCCTGGTCAGACTCATAATGGACGGACATCGCCTCTGAAAATTATATCAAAAAAATGTTTGAGTTTCTATCAACATTGAAAGTATAATTTTAGCAAGTTTAACATAATCTATAGGTATATATAAAAGGACTTGTCCTCACTGACTGAGGTAAGACGCACGCACAGCCGTAACCGCTGATGATAGAAACGTGAAATTTGGACAGGTGTTTGCTTTTGTAATCTGGACATCCACTAAGAAGGGATTTTGAAAAATATTAACCCTAAAGGGGTGAAATAGGGGTTGAAAGTTTGTATGGAAAAAAAATTAAATTGGCACCAATTTTTACAAAATTTGAAATTCAGACTCTTAAAAGTATTTAATTGAACACATGTTTCATGGTTTACTAGAATTCTCCCCCTAAGGGTGCAAATAAGGGGTTGAAAGTTTGTATGGAAAAAATCTTAAATCACCACCGATTTGTATAAAATTTGAAATTAAGACTCTTAAAAATATTTAATTGAACATATGTTTCATGGTTTTCTAGAGTTCACCCCCTAAGGGTGCAAATAAGGGGTTGAAAGTTTGTTTGGAAAAATCTTTAAATCGCCACCGATTTTTATAAAATTTGAAATTTAGGCTCTTAAAAATATTTCATTGAACACATGTTTCATAGTTTATTAGAATTCACGTCTAAATAAGCAAGCGAAGCTGCGCGCGTCCGCTAGTATAATAATGACAACCAACCTTCAGATTCAGAAAATTACATCAATATATATAAGATCGAAAGGTCACTCACTCATCACGAAATCTCATAAACTACATGTGCTAGGAATTTCAAATTTTGCATAGGAGTTATTTATAGGACATAGGTGCTCGCTAAGACGGAAGTTTGCAATATTCGACTTCTAAGGGGTTGTTTTTGGGTTGATAGTTTGTATGAAACTTCGTTACTAGAAATGCTAGGAGTTTCACATTTTGCATGGACGTCACTTATAGGATATAGGTACTCATGGAGGCAGAAATTAATAATAACGTAGTTTACGCAGGCGAAGCCGCGGGCGGGCCGCTTGTATCTAGGTACTGTATGTAGCCTAGTATTTACGTTACAAAATAAATATAGAATAAACATGGAAATACAAAAAGGAATAATTTTACACACTTACCGCGACGAAAATCAAGAAGGAACTCGACGTTCTGATTAATTTCAAAGTCCTCCTCGACGTTTTGGCCTCCGAGTCCGTACCTGCGGCCGAGGTAGCGGGCGATGGCTATACTTTGCGCGTATTGTTTACCATCGATCTCTAGTACTGGCAGTTGAGCGAATGGAGTATCTAGAAGTGAGAAATGAGAGAGCAAATGTCTGACTTTACGTTTTTAAATTGGTGGGAAAATAAAAGTAAGTATCTTTTTAATATCTCCTTCGATTCACATGATATAATATTTTCTCAATAAGTTATTTGTACAAATTCCTATAGAATTGTAGAATGTCGAACTTATGTTCTGTATTTAACCAGAAACAAAATTATTGGAATGGAAATCTAGTGTTGAAACACTTCGTCCCCCACGGGCCACATTTACAGGACATTAAGTGTTAAGTAGCGGAACTTAATGCCACATTGTATCTTCCAGAGCAGAATAATGAAAAAAATATTGTTGTAAACATTCTCTCAAGTGAGAATTGAACCTATACCTAAGTCACGTCACCACTGCGCCACGACAGTGTCATAATATAATTAGAATTAGAATCTCTATACAATTTCATAAAACTGATTTAATCATGTTTAAAATTAAATTAATAAGAACATTAAAAAAATTAAACGTTAAGTCATCGTCTCATCGATAAGGATATTTTAGAGTAATCAATTATTGACAGCTGCACTTATAAATTGTATCTATTAAATGAAATATCTAAAACTTATTCCATCAAAACATAAATGTGAGGGCCAAATTAAAAGTTAAATTCTTTTGATTTTTTATACCTTAGGCATTCTTCCTTACTTCAAATAATATTAGTATTCCACACCTACATCGTGCTAGCAACAGTCTTAGTTAGAGAATCACATCTATACAACTATGTGATGATAATATTTAGGAACTATGGGAGGAAAGAAAAAAAGCGAGAAAGAAAAGCGGGACTTTTGTCTTATTAAAGTTAAATAAAATGGATTCTATAGCAAATATTTAGTTGTACTTACGTGGCTTAAAGGCAGCCCATACATCTCCAGAAATACGGTTGTCTTCGAATTCCTCACCACCGTAAGCGAGAAGCAATCTAGGAGCCTCGCCCAGAGACTTAACGGGATAATAATGATATATTATTTTTGGCATTTTCCTGAAAATAGAAAAATATAGGTACATCATTCATAGCAGAAATGCAAATATTAAAAAATATATATACATATTATGTTATTAATCGGTGGATTATAAAAAAATATTTTTTATCTGTGCGTAATGATTTTTTAAAAATAATATTTTTAACATTAAAATATATTTTTACTCAGCTTTAAAGATTACTTTATATAGTAATTTTAAGAATTGACTGGTAAATGTAATTATAGATATTTTTTATTGATACC
>DWNA01003488.1:0-10009 GCA_018249835.1 Heliconius besckei
CGATAATTGTAATTTATTGCACTCATTAATTACTCATTCTTATTTATTTCGAACGAATCTGTATATTATCATTTTAGATATAAATACTACCTACTTATCTCAAACAAACGAGTTCTTTGTTGCAATGTTAATAGCGAAACATGGATTTCTTTTCAATAATCTAATGTTACTTAACGACTTCAAGAAAAGTTGTTGGACTTTTTTTGTTTGTTTTTTTATTGGAGTATCTTTAGTTTGATTTGATTGATCTAATTGCAAGTGCACATACACTTTGTTTGTATGTTTGTCCACCAAAATAACTACTCGAATACTATAAATTTCCTTATGAAATTATCCTTTTTTATTTCAATGTAATTGGTATGTTACTTAAGAAATAGTCCCAGCAATGTATTGGTTCCGGCACCCATTTCTCTATATACTTATGAAATTGGAACATATTTGAAATCTGTTTATTTATTTTTAATTAGATACCTTTGTTTACGAGATAAACGTTTTACAGCAAAGTGCATTAAAACAAAATACGTTTCACATTTTAGAGGAAACAACTTGGCATAGGTCGATGAGCTGCAGGATATTGTGCATTCCGTAAATATTTTAACCACTAAATACTCGTTAGTCTCGACCTTCTTCCGCTCATATTTACAAATACTTTGTTCTATTGTTATTATTTTTTTGTTTATATTATATACTGTTAGGGTTTTAATTCAATTTATAAATGAAAATTATCGTAGTACCTGAACGACTGTATAAAATCATGATTCAGTGACTTCGAAGAGTGTAAATCGACTTCATTACTAATTATTGATACTTGGAACTTCACAACATGTGAAATCTAAATCTAAAAATATACTAATAGCTCGGCGTTTTGTTTTGTTTTTCCGCATGACATAATTTTCCATTGACTATAGACTAATATAGCAAGTGAGTGTCAAACCTCACAGTTATCTATGAAACGTGATTGTGTTATGTTCCAATAAATCGATATCTCGGTTCGTTAACTGATAATGTAAATCAATTATTTATCAGCCATTTTCCCTATCAATTAGGTATCTTTATTTTAATTTCCAACACAAGTGTTCAATAGTGTGTGGTCAGTTTTATAATTGTTTTAGTTTCTGCTTTTGAACATTTCACCATTTTGTTTTTCTGTTAAGTTCTTATACCAGTAGATTTGTGCGTAATACCTATTTTTAAGTAATCGTTAACATTCCAGGTAAGAATTAGTTTAAAAAAATGGATTGAAAGATCGATATTAAATATAACTTGTATCTTATTTACATCAAACATTTTTACGTCTTAAAAAAAAAAAATTCTAAAAATACATTTTTGTAAGTAGGTAATTATTATTTTTTAAAGTTAGAATGAAGAATTTTAATTAATTATTCTTTTAACTATTATTTTAATTAACGCTCCTATTAGAGTCGGTGAAGATTTCGTGCTTTCCGTATACATACCTATATAAAAACGAGAGAGGCTGGCAATTTTAAACTGAATATTTACCGCTATATTAGAACAAATTTAACAAAAATAATTTGATGCAAACGCTATACATATATGCAATATTTCTTATATTATTAATTCTGTGTCGTCTAAGAAACGTGTGTGTTTATATGATATTCCTTCTACAAGTAAGTAAAACATTTATAAATAAACGTTCATTTACTATAACCATAAAAATAGCCTTCTAAGTTTACACAATAACGTAATACATGTTATCAATACACAACACTTATTAAGAAGAATATTACTGAGGGTTCATTAATCCGATAATAGTGCGGTTATAATGAGAATAAAAGGAGCATTGGGAACTGCTATGCAATTGTATTGACCTCTGCATAAATGATATTTCTAATAATATCCTTTATCTCCGTTTATGTTTCGATTCTCATACAGCGGGGTTCCATGTGTATCTTATTCTTGGTTTTGTTTAATGTAAGTTTATTAATTCCAATTATTATTTAAATTGGTTTTTATCATTTTTGTATTCGTTTCGAAATGTTATAAAATTCAAAATGCAAAATATAAATACCCAGATACCAAGAATATTTGCAACGAATAGAAAATGCATTGTGGTCGATGTAAAGCATAATATAGTAAAGTGGAAAGCGTAGGTGGTTGATAAGCTGCGGACGCAGTCCAGTTCTAGTTTTATATCGGTGTATAGAAATTTATGCGATTGAAAAGTACACGTCTGGTGCATTATAACATTGAGAGAAATTCACAACTGCCTATTCCGGATATCTCCGGGGCCTTTTGTCATTCTCCGCCGTCATTTATTATGTCTTCGAGTGACGTTGAAGGCAAGAATGACGTTCGTGTATTAAATGACGTATGTATGGTGCTGCCGTATCAGATGGGGCATCTACTTGCAATTCTAGCGTCGCCAGAACGAATCGACTGCCGCCTGCGCTTACCGGAAACAACCTAAAAATGGCAAACTGCCAGTCGTAATGAATGCATCTTTTCAGTATTCAGTAAATTATAATTTCAACAAATTGAAATGAAGCTTACAGCGAATTAATTAATTAATGTATTCATTTTCGCTTATCTCAATGCTCTGTTTGGCTAGATAGATTAATAAAGATAAAACTAAGATATTTTTATATATATTTTATATAAATAATAATAGATAGTACTCGTTAAAGTTACACAGACTAAATGGTGTTCTGTGTACCTACCTACCTGAGAACACTGCAAATTCGTACCTAGCTCGTGCACTCAATGTTTGTGCTGCGGCAATATTGAAATGACCCAGTGGTTCGAAACCGAGCTTGCTTTCCCGTCGAGCGAAGTTCATTGGCACCAGTCGGTATTCTCATTCATAGCCTCGCACTCTGGACAAAACTAATTCTTATAGAAAGAAAGTGAGTGTCGGTTTCGCTATCGATGCCTATTTTTTGCGACCATTGTACGGCACTTACATAAAAAAGATAGCTAGCTGTAGGCAAAGTAGTTACGTAGGCGATAATATGTAGCGATAGTGGGTATGTCCGAAAAACTTTTATGAATCTCTGTTTGTATTTTGACATGGTTTGCATTAGGCTGATAAGGTTTTTGGCAGTTGTGGCATCATCGAAATCAATTGGATTATTCCTTATTGCTTTTTTACCAGACTTTTGTATGAATATGTTTTTTTATTGAAATTACTAAAATATTTCATTATTATTTTTTTAATTACAACCCTATCTACATACATTATTTCATTTCCTTTTCATATAACATTAATATATAAAATTTAAATTATATAATGTTACAAAATTTTGTGACTAGGGAACGATAATAAATTTACAACTGTAGGTAATTTCTGCGGGAACTTAGCAGTCATATATTTGAGTTTTGCAATAAACATTTTCAAAAAATTAAGCCTAGATATCTTATCCGTTTTATTAACAATTTACGGCACGCACTAATAAAATTTATGAAATAACGGAATTAAATATTTAAAAATTTAATTAACGTTCAGTTACATTAAGCCACCCAACTCTTATCAAGTACAGTTAATTACTAAGTGAATATAATATATTATATTACACAAAAGTCTCTTTCATTTGAAACGTATGACGTGTCATTTCTTTTTAAAATAAGCAGATGTTAACCATCTGTGTATCCAGCCTTATTGATCAGATTGCGCACCTTGTTATACCACTCGGATGTGGTTGGACGAGATATGCGCCTATTTGCAATCAATGAAGATTTACATATATATATATCGTGGAGTGCCTAAGCGGATGCCACTCCGGTAGAGTGCATGTAGAATATGTTTCAAATACGCATTTGATCACAATTAAGTTGGTTTTGTTTTTATGTATCTTCCAGTTGATGCCATTGAGCCAGTGGTGGCGTAGGGGACTGTAAACGCGACAGGCTGTGGGTTCGAGTTCCATTCGAACAAATGAAGTATTTAAGGTTTTTTAGGTCTTCCTCGATAAATTTCCAAGACGAAAATATTTTTTGGTTGAGGTAGTCGACCCAACTAACTTTTCAAATTTATAATTTTAGTATACCAGTAAGGACATTATAGATTATAAAATTACAATATATATAAACAAAGGAATAATTAAGTCTTAATTAATATTTGTTGATGGTAAACTTTATATCGATTGCATAAACTTACACAAATAAACCAAGGTCGCGGTATCGCACCAGGTGGTACCACGCAAATCCGTTGTTCGTTTTTGGTACGTTGGCTCATATTTGAAATTATTGATTATTTATTAGCGCTAACAATGTAAATAAAACGCAAGTTCGTAAAGCATTTTTTTTGTATCAGTGTCAAAAGCTGGGGGTGATACAGTATACAGTGTAGTGACAAATCACTATGTTTAACGATGGTATCAGATTGTATATTTTGGACTCAGTATCTATTAAGCATCCTAATAATGATATATTTTTAATATCCGATAAGACTTTGAAATTTTCAACCTTTAGTCTTCGTTTTGAAATGTATAAAAAGTATCTTTCTAAATCTAAATTTATTTTCTTATCTTTATCATAAAACATTTCTAGTAACTACATCTATTCGCATGTTAAACATTTACATGGAGAAACATAAACATGACTTTTACGCTAGAATTCTATGTTGACGATAGTTCTAAAAATATATAACAAGTAATTTTCTTACCCGCCAAAGAATGCGATACGGATATATATGAAATGGATTGGCGCTGATGCGAGTGCAATAAAGCTTAGAAGCTCATAAAACATTTACCTACCTGTTGATATATTGGTTGTTTTTACAAAAAGGATCTTAAAAATATTTATATTTTTAACTTTCTTAGATTATTCTCCAGTGGATAGTGCTTATATCTTTCTTATGAAAAATAATGTTAATATTGTTTTTTTTTATCTATTCTACAATTTAAACTCGAACTTATAAAGCTTAACACGTTTTTAGATGATGCGTCGAGCGTGCGTTTGTAACATCAAGAATAATCATTGTTCTAATTTGATAATATTTGCGCTTAGTTGCGTACTTTGTTATTTATGTTGGTAAAATTATATAAAAATAAATATATCAAATAATGTATCTTATTAATACACGAATAATATTAGTTTGCTGACTGTGAGCTGGGAAAAATATTAAATAGCAGATGCTTTCCCAGAACTTCGATACAATTTCTGACTCAGTACATTACAATTCAAGTTTTAATATATTGCTTCCAGAAACTCTAATACCGTCTAATTTATTACCTTATTTACTATTAAATTTTAACTTAATAGTCACTGGAGGGAATGAACTATTTCCATTTCGTCGCTCAAAGACAATGTGCGGCGTTGAGTTCCGCTATATCTGGTTCCCCTGTATCTATCATTTTATGTTTTATATATGGCATGAAGCTAAATTCTCTCTTCTGTAATAATAACTCTTTAATAATATTTTTTCACATTTTGTATCGTTATCAGACTAAAACCTGAAATGGAAATTGTGCTTTGAAAATTTTATGCTGAAAATTAATAAAGAATAAAAAAAACTTTTTATATAACATTTCTATATACTTAATGGAAAATATTAGTTGAGATTGTTTTGCAGCAGATACTATTAGAAGAAACTATAAATAGATATATCATAATTCATACCTACTGTAAAAACAAATACAACATTTCGCCAATACCGGATCTCATACTAATGTAAAAGTGGAACAAAAAAAAATAAATACAGATTCACTCTCACCGGCCTCTTTTGTTCTTCATAGTGCAAAATCAACTGTAATTTCCTGACCGATTTTTTTTTATCTCGCCTCTCGATGTCTGGCTGACGGGTCATTTATCTTGGATTTATATTTTTTACTTACATCAGTCTTCGTAAACATTAGAGATACGTTAGGCGGTAATAGAAATTTTATTATTTGATTAATAGTAGAGAAGCCGCCGTGGCGCAGCGGTACCGTGTGACTGTAAACGCGATGGTTGTGGCTTCGATTCCCACAGGGGGAGAAGAAGTTATTATTTTTTCATTTCTTCGCTCTGGTGACAAGGCAATTAGTCTTCTCTTTTAATGGGTTTTGCTCCATCCTGAGGAGGCTTGATAGTAGCTATAATATAAGTATGAAAGTCTTTGACTTCGGCTATCCTAATAATTTATCCGAATAATCCGTAAAGCACCAATTAAATATGCAGTTATAATATAATGAATGAATCATAAACGGATTTATCAACGGCCAGTTATGTAAAGTGCAATATCAATTATAGTTGTACACGGTACAACACGTTCCGCAACTGCAGGGCGGGTCTCGTGAACTGTGCCGGTCGTTGCCCTCTCAGCCGAATCTACGACTTTCTAATGGGATTAAAGTTTTGTTACTTAAGACGCGGCTCGGACCTTAACTGAGGTACAATTGGAGTGTACACTGTTGTTTTTTTTTATTAACGTCACGCTGTATCCCGTACACAGCAAAGTAGGCAGGGAAGACACTCTTCATTTTCCACTGAATTCTGGAGGCATTGGGTGTTGAAGAGCAGAATTTACCGCCGCGCTTTGCATCGACACCAGAACCAAGAAACTAAAATAATAAATGTTTAATTTCCTCTATTGGGGATCGAACGCATAAACTGCGCCACGACTGGCTTCAATACTGCTATCCTACACAATTTTCTCCCATACATAACTGTCTACTAAACGTTTCACGTAATTAATAGAATAAATCCAACAAACGTGCAATACTTCAGCATCATCGCTCAATAATTGGATAGCTTTACAGTACATGTGCAATTATACTCTCGTAAAGCTAGAGATCGAACCGACGAACGCGCTTTCACTGGCTTGTCGATCTCGTCAAACTGCAACTGAAACACTTCAGCCGTGCCGTTGGGTTAAGATTCGAATTCGTGTAGCAAAACTTCCTTTTCCTCTCTCCCCAGTCCGTGTCGCGCGGGGAGTTATTCATGAAATGCCTTATGGACACTTCGCTTATCTAAATAGCTGTTTCAAATTATGTGTTTTCCTCTATTGATACTTATAATTATACACTAATAGTGTATAGTGCTAAGTGTATAATAAGTTATGATTGAAATTCTTGTCTAAGTTTAAAGCTGATACAAGTAGTCGTAATCGTAAAATGAACTGTATGTGACGCACAAATATTCTGTTATAATCAATAAATCAAAGTCAATTTAACTTGTAATGCATTTAATTTTAATTTGTGTTGATAAATTACATTTAACTTCACAAATGAAAGCATATCTATTGTAGATTATTTTCATTACAAAGTATTATATGTATATTATTATTAGCTTTTACCTACGGCTTCGCTGGTGTGGTTAAATAGGAGATTTGTGAATGACATGTGACATATTCAGCAGTAGTAGCAGTAAGATGAAATAAAGCCTTGTAGCCTTTTTTTAATAGATATGTAGTATTCAATACAAAAATATTTTTTCTATTTGAACCAATAGTCCCTGAGATAAGTTCGTTCAACTAAATAAACATTATAATATTAGGTATAGATAGTATAAGTTTAACATATTACAGAATCTTATTTAGAAGTTATGTAATTTGATACACTCATATAAATGAGGTGATTACGAACCAGCCATGTAGGTTCGTCGTGGTGTAGGGGCATAAATTTGTGACTATGAACGCGACTGGTGGAAATGGATTCGATCCCCAGTCGAGGAAATGAAATATTTTTTTAAATTGATATTTTCATTACTTCGCTCTGGTGTCGAAGCTAAGCGCGGCGTTAAGTTGCGCCTCCTGAATTCGACGGAAAATAACGGAGACGGGCAACGGAGTGTCTTAATTCACTACAAGCAGGCAGTTCCCTCTGCCTACCCTGCTTTGCGCGGCATACAGCGTGAAGCTGATTATGTTTACAGTAGCTCCATCATGTTATTGTGACAGGTCCAAATCGAACTCTTCCGGCGCCTCCAATGCCGTATCTGTTAAACGTTCGACGTATTCGTATTTATCACAACGCTCGAAATAGTCCTTATCAGCGCCGCTCTGAGGTCAGTGGGCGCTACGTTGACACAAGCGATAGTTAAGGGCCACTGTACACTGACTGACAGGATGTTTAAATATAAACACATTATGTCAAGCAGTGTTTCAATTCCTTATATAGATTTTTTTTTATAATATTTCGTCCTCATAAGCATGAGCGGTCATGAGCTACAATTAGGAGAAGCCGTTCTTAATATTTAGTTGTGCTGTCACCGGAATGTAGTTCATGATGAATCTTTTAGTATAGGCGTTCATAATGATGATTTGTCATAACCACTTTCTATATTTTTTCTAGTGTGTCTTTCAAGACACAAGTAAAAGTATTGCCATTTTTTTAGCTTCACGCTGTATCCCGCATGTAGGCAGAGGGAGCCTAGCCGCTCTCCACTTTCTAGCATTTTGTGTTGAGTGTGCGGAACTTAACGCCGCGATTTGTCTTGACACCAGAGCAAAGAAATGAAAATATTAAATATTTAATTTTCCGAACGCCGAACCCACAACCTGTCGCGTATACAGTCACACGCTTGTAGTCCTGCGTGATGATTGGCCTTGATTTTTTCTAATTAAAATTTATAATTTGGTCATCTCCGTGTATGTAAACCCTAACAGCTCTGATTAAAAACCTAGTTTCTGCGTAGTAGTTTTCATTTCATAACAACGTTATCTTTTTGACATCGCTCGTAAAAGGCGTTGAATGGACTTTATTATTATGGAAAATCATTTTCATTCACATTTACAATCATTTACAATACATTAACTTTCTTATGAACATGCGTATTAAAATATCTCTGTCTAGTGAAATATCAGAGCCCAGTCAGGCACATGCGTGTGACTGTAAGCGCGACAGGTGTGGTTGTGGGTTCGATTCCCACTCGAGGAAATGAAATATTAATATCAGGTCAGGGTCAGCCACTTCACACGCAATGCCTCCTGAATTCGGTGGAAAATGTGGTGGAATTTGAAATTTTATATCACTAGTTCCCTATGCCTACTCTAACATGGCGCTAATAAAAAAATATGAGTAGTAATTTTATTTTTTTACTTTGAGTATGCTTAGTCGTAAAATTTAAATTCAATACATAAATTATCATTACATGTTAATTATTTATTGGTTTTGTTGCATACAATATTGAATGCCCTTCTCAGTGGGTGCGGAAAAAAGCAATAAATAACCCGAGTGTGCTCTCAGCGTATGCCCTCAAATGATTTAATGCAGACAGGCCTACCGCCGGCTCCGGACAGACACTGTTCTTTGTTGTGTTAAACTTGACTAAACAAATTTGTATAAGAAAATACTGAAATAATAATGCTGTGTGTTGACAGTTTTCAAACAATTGACAGTAACTAGCCGTGTTGATTGGTAAACATGAATATTGTGAAGGATTATTTTCTGTATTTGCTGTTGGCCTTGCCTTCTTTTATAATTTTTTTGTATAGAAAATGATTTCTTAAGCTTCACCTGTATTCCGCATATAGCAGACTAGGCATAGGGAACCTAGTGTGAAGACACTCAGTTTCCCACTTTTGCATTGCATGCATTGCGTCGACTCCAGAGCGAAGAAATGAACATAATAAATATTTCATTTCCTCGAGTGAGAATCGAACCCACAACCACACCTGTCGCGTTTGTTTACACCCTTGTAAATATATACGACTGGCGGACTGAAAATGAAATGATTTTCTAAAATAAAATTAAACAGAAATATTTTCTAGACTGTGCCAGCAAAAAGTGTTCCAAAAGGTGGCATGAAAGATACGCCCTTAGTTCCTATTGTCAACTGGGTAATGATCACTGACGTAAATATGTATTCTGCTTCATTACAAAGGATGTGCTTCTTCTGTCAAGTTAAAACTAGTTCTAGTAAACGCTGCATATGATATGTTCTTATGTTTAGGTACGTACATTAATCGACATTTTTATTTTATTTTTGTAGCAAAAGTTACATTTTGAAAATATTAATTGTGTCTTAAATGTTATTGTTATTCTTGTTATTAATTAAAATTCGTTATTCTACAACATATATTTTAAATGTATCTCTTGCTCGTAAACAACATTATAGTGATATGTTA
>DWNA01003489.1:0-10008 GCA_018249835.1 Heliconius besckei
GAACAAATAAATGTTGTAAAACCCTTTTGATCATAAATTATTTAACACGCCAGCTTTATATTGTTATTTTGTTTCAGGTAAATGAGGGAGTGAACGATTAATGGTTTCCATCATCAGGTATTATTTATTTAATGTTTTGCTATAAAATTATAACGAGAAGAAGAAAGTGCTATCATTCTACGTCTGGCAAGCGGCTAGACTTAATTTTTTTTCGGCTTGTTTTGCGGATTTGTCTGGACTCAAAGGTTATGTAAACGAATCCAAATCGAGTGAAGTTCGATTCAGATCAAGACAATGTGACCTTCGGCTAGCACTTTATTTAGTAGTATGAAGTTTTGTTTTCTCACTTGGTTCTTTATGGCTTCTTAAATAAAGGAATGTGCAAATATATGAAAGACATGTTTAGTTAGATATGGCATAACGTTCAACCTAAACCATACAGCCACAAAAATGTCCCCCTTTGTACCCGCCAAAATGTAAAATTATAGAAGGTTATTGTAAATCCGAGTAGCTATATAAAAATGATCATAAATTGTTCGTAAACAAGTAGTAAAATATGTGAGACGGGTTCACGTGGGGCTGGGAAAGTGGTCACACGAGACAAATTGCGTAAATTGCTTTCTCTCACGCCATACAATTTTTCGGAATGGTCTATTAACATATGTAATATTTACATGTTGAAATTTTGCGTACAAAATTTTAGAACGTGGCAGATGTATTTTATTTGTAATCTTAAATTTATGGATAACACAAAATACCAAAAAAGAAATTTATTAATTTGAAAACCAACTAGTTTTATATATTTCCTGATATCAATAGAAGTATTTGTTATAAACTGGAAATTCCATTAGAATAAAAGATAATGTTTCTTTGTGTAATACTTTTTATAAAAAAAAACATAATACATAATTATCTTTTAACATTAGCAGTACGTTGCAGAGAGTTCTAATACTTAAGGGAGTTAAAACTCAGGTATCTAGGTCATTCTAGAATACCCGATGTGCCTTAACGAATCCGATCAATCAATATTGCCTGGATTGACGTATTTACTTAGTCTCGAAGCATGGAAATGCTAACGTATCTTAACACTGTTCACATTCACACGCGTATTAAGAATTCGTGATTATAGAGATGACGATTATTTAGTTCGAGGCTAGTCGTGGTTCAGAGGCACAAACTGTGACTGTAAAATCGACTGGTTGTGGGTTCGATCCCCACTCGGAAATGAAATATTTATTTAAATTTATATTTTCATTTCTTCGCTCTGGTGTCGAGGCAACTGCTTCCAGAATTCGGTGGAAAGTAGATCAGAGTGTCACTAGTGAACACTAGATTACCCTAAATAAGCACATCTTTGTAATTTGTATAATTTATTTATTAAAAAATATATTGATAAAATCACAACCTACCCTACCTATATAAATCTAATCCTAGCGCATACAAACAAATACCTATATAAATATAATCCTACCACATACAAAGCGCAGGGAGTGCGTGCACCAATAAAACATCAGGGAAATATGACCATGTCGCCTAACCGAGTGGCCATTGTACCCGAGTGTAGGCTTTATCTCCCACATTTAATTGCCTATTGATGTTGGGGGTTCCAGGGTTATCTATGCTGGGAGTTATGTTGTAGTGTTATAACGCTTTGGCTTAAATATACTATATAGTTCAATTATAATTTTGCTATGATATGCTGTTGCGTTGCCTCGAAATTTTAGGTGTGGTCAACGTGATGGAGAGGTCCAGCGTCTTAACGTAAAGGCAATGCTTGTATATTCAATCTATATTGCAAAGAGTGGATTATTTTCATTGGCGCGATTTAGTTTCATTTTATTGTTTAGTCCAAGTTGGGTTTCATTACTTAACACGTTTCTTTAATGCGGGCGGAAAGCGATAAAAGTGCATCTTTCGACTCACTCGACTCACTAGGTTCTGCCTAACCTAAAAAAGGAAAAGAAGATGAATGAGTATAAAATTTTATATAAGTAGGTAATATTTGAACTCGCATCTCTCCGATTCTCTTGCAAATTAAATTATTCCTTCTTATCACACCAAGTCAAAATTCATATACAGTTGATAAAACTTTTGTTGTTAGGATATCCGTCGGGGGATATGAAGTGTTATATCAAACAGAGATTACTGCTAATTTGCATCGTCGCGTACGCGTGACTTCCATAGGGAGGAACACCAATAGTTGCTCAAGTAAATTTGAGAAGCTGAAAAGTGATAGTCAAACTTTGATTGTTAGTTTAATTATAATTATTTATACTTAATTTGTGTATTTGTATTGAATTAATTTTAAGGCGATCGTTTCTTATAGGGACAGTATCTTACTGTTTGTAGGTATTTATTCACGCACAGGAATGAATTGTTTCCCATTTATGGTAGGTAAAAAATTTCCCAGTTATGGTAGGTAAAATGCGACATTGGTATACATATTGCATGAATGGAGGAATGGAGTATCTTGACACTGCTGAGGTATTCAAAAAAAAAAACTTGCCAATTTTCTGGTTTAAAATATTATTATAATATACTTTGTTTTGTTAAAACATACCATAAATAATTACAATAATATGATATTCTTGTATATTTTATCCTAAGATATACTTACAAAAATAATCTATCAACGACACATTTCTCTAATGAGCTTATTTTTTGTTATTAGCCATCCCCACGTATAGGGGGTTAATGAGGTTTATTTATACTACTTTCATATCAACCACAATACGACCGCCTAAGCACGTACGCAACACACATCCCGTGAATCGAATATAACAAAGAGATACGAAATAATAAATATTTGTTTATCCTTAATATTCATAAATATATTTATTTCTACGACCCCTTTTGTCGCTTAAAGAACAATGTTTTTGCAATGCATAGTTTGCAAAATAATTCTTATATAAATTGTTCTATTTATATTTCTGTTTAATTTCTACTTCTATCAGTAGTGATTACATATTTACCTTTATTTACATATTTAGGTTTTTAAGTAGGTATATATAATATACAGTATAATTTATGTGTAAACTGACTAGAAGATATGTTTATTAGGATAAATGATACACATGAAAAAGCAAGTCAACGTGTCGGTCGTTTCAGTTTTGTTTATTCAATTTATTCCCGCTTTTCGCCGAATTTTTGAAGCATTGCGTGTTAGGTGGTGGAACTCAACGTCGCGCCGAAGAAGTACAAATTTTAATAAATAATAATTCATTTCCTTGAGTAAAAATCGAACCCAGGGTTATCGCTTTCGACGTCTTCGACGACGTCCTTTAAATATACCAGTATGCCAATATAAATATTTGCAAGGAAAAAAGTCGTAGGCAGGTGAGATATCCAACATGCTCCGCTACGTGGAAAATGTAATAAAGCTAGTGAACATGAATAAGAAATTCGATTCTGTTATAGCATGCCACCGCCAGATCGCTTCCAAAGGTAACGATAGTGGTACACGAGATAAAACGTTTCTTCAAATTGAATAGACACGAATACATGTTATAGTGCTTCTTAGAGAAAATGAAATGGAAACAGCAATAAAATTTCAATTATTGTAAAGGTACGGCGAGTTTTAGTAACGACTCAGTTTGCGTAGACTTCATTTCCGTGGGAATTTCAGGAAATAGTTTCTTAGTGCTCCCTGTACTCTCGAAGGAACCTGCCAAATGTTAGGTTTTTGCGGACAGTAGTTTCGGCTAGGCCTTGTCTGTCTATCACTAAGTAACGGAAAAGTTTTATATTTGTACAGATATTATGTTATTTAACATGCAAAAAAGATAAAAAACATAACTCGTGGTCAATCGAATAAAATACTTTAACGCGTTTTAAGCTATATTTTTATTTTTTCGTTTCACAAAATACAGAAAAATATTTTTTAGTTCAATGATATAACATTTTTAAATAAACTATACCTAGCATTTATTATTTTACAAACGAAAATGTTTATTTTTACAGCAAGGCTCACTCATGTTTTATAATCTTATTTATAATCTAAAATTATTTATAATCAATTTAAAAGTAAAATGGGTAAAATTAAATAAATACGAATTATAAACCACCATCAATACAACATTAACCTAACCTAACCTAACCAAAACAATTTATTTTGCTAAAAAAATATATTACTGAAGAAAAACCGAAGCAAATTACTTTAAAAGCAAATTACTTTCTTTAGTCCAGCCAAGTTAGGCAACAATGTCATTATCTCTTGACCGCTAGACCCGCGGCTGGGTGATTGCGGGCCGCACGGCATATACAAATGTTCGATGGATAGATCAGCTTGTTAATGCCACAGCTATTCCTCAACTTTGTGGTGTGCCAGTGGAATTCTGGATGGAGTCAGCAGGTCATATAAATAGATAGATGACCTGCTTATTATGTTATCGGGTTACCCGTGATTTTCAATATTGATTAATACGTATGCTGTAGATTCGGCTTAGTGTGTAAACCTGCTAAATCTTTGTTTTGGTTTTTTCTTTATGGATATTTTTATACCATTCGAATGGGAGCAAAAAAATTAAAATTATCTTTATTTTATTTCATATAGTATATATGGGAATACGAATCAATTTATAATTTTTAAAGACTTTTTTGTTGCTCCTGATAATTGTTCAATAGGTCGTTAGCAGGTTTACATTTTTAGTCAATGAAATATTTCTGATTATTAAGTTTTACGACAAAGCGTAGCACCTAAGACTGCGAAAACACAATCTATATGATTTTAAATGTTAAAAATCCACATAACATCTGTGCCTACATAATTTCACCTACTAAAAAACAACGTGCAATATTTTCTTATATCAAAATAAAAGGAAAACCGCGACATAGCTGAAAGTTAGTCTACAAAACACACTTAGTTAAATTAACTGCACATAATGGAGTCAACTCCGTAGGTCACTGTGGCATTGTTGGCGCGCCTATTCATTTATTATGTCTATAGAGGCCCAGCTTTGTATTAGATTTGTTTACTTTGTATACCCCTTGGTAATTAATTAAGCCTTGGGATGGAATTTAAATTTCACTTTTTGATAGAATAAATATCGTGATATTTTTTGTATTAAATAATAGAGCTGGCCTCGCTGAGCACGATAGTTGTGGGTTCAGTTTAGGTAATTTTTCAACTTCACTCCGTATCCTACAAAAATCAGGATATGCAGATTAGAACATGGAGAAAAGACACTCCGTGCTTCGTTGTACTAGTAATAGACATTTTAAACCCGTTTCAGTATTAAATATCAAATTTTTCATATTTATTTTCTTAAAAAATATGAGAAACTTCATACAATGCAATTAAATAAGTAACTGGACAAAGAAAAAAATGATTAATGTTTGATTATTTTAACGTAATGGATATCTTCACCAGGTATGCAGTTTAAAAAGATGAAATTTATCTTATTCCAATATAAAAGTAATGCAAGGTGGGTATCCGAACCCAATGGTACTATGTCTAGCCAATCCTCTAATGTAATAAATATTTTCTCGGGTGAAACTTAAATCACGCCCAACAAATATTTTAGTAAAGCTATCCAGGGTACGATATTTAAATTTAGCTACGTATGCGAGATGCTGGAAAATACTTTTTCCTAATAACAATTTCAATGAAAATTAGAATTTCTTAGCAATTAGAAGCGACCTCATGTTTTTCCCTCATTGTGCTGAGCTCTCAGAGTTGTTATTGTTTTGCGTCTTGAACTATGCAGCTGGCATTTTAATCGTTTTTAAACAATTTTCCTGAATCCATTAAAGAAAATTGAAGCTAAAATGGACAACATTTTTTAATATACTTTTTTACTAGCTCTCTCCTTACGGTTTGCATAAAGTGAAAATTTAATCAAAATACACCGAAGCTCTACATATGATTTGAAATAAAGACATTGGCTTTACTACATATACCTATTATTTAGATTACTAAATATCATTAACATATCTGCTTGGAGCTGAGAAAAAGTTTTGAATTCGTTACTTAAAATATGGTAACTTGTAGACCTTACGAGCTTTTCTCGCATGCATAATATGTGAAGTCCTCACATACCCACCCTCAGCGAATATAAAGTTAGCAATCTTAAATCGAGTTACTACCAACTTATATTAAAGTGAGATTCAATATGTGGTAAATATTCTTCACTACATAATAAGGATGTCGTTTTTTCTTGATTTCTCATACAAGGCTACAAACTTTATGTTTATTTTTTTTTATTAATAAACTAAAACGTCTATGAATGCTTATATAAACTCAATATTGTACTGTCGAAAAGTAAAAATATTTTTTTAGTACTAACTCACCAGTGCTGTTACAAATTTGAAGGAGAACATATGTTTAGATATGAATATCTACATATAATATATATACGTATAACATACTATCCATTAAGGAAATTGATGGCTATAAAGAATTTATCGCTTAGATATTTATAGTTTGATACTATAAATAGCAGGACATGGCCTAAAGAAATGTTGGATACCTGAAATTGTAATATATTTTCCGTAGCATTTACCCGACCTCTCTGCTCGTTCGGGGGAGCGGTGTGTGGGTGTCTATTTACGTCATGTTGACCCGCTTAATGGTCATTCAGAGATAAACAGAGGAGGCTTTTATCAAGTAAACAACTTAAGATACGAGCTTCTAAGTGAATATTTATAGTTAAAACCAAATAGTTAATTAATTTACCATTTTTGGTACCAAACCTTTTACATAAGTGGTAAAAATTTGGCGAAATACAAGTCTGTGCTTCTTGATGTATGTATAGTTTTTTCTTCTAGAATTTTCTACATCATTCGGGTAGGCAAATCGTTCCTGACATTAATCCAATACTTTCTCTTTTTCTTTCATGCCCATATTGTGTTTGGTAGAGCTTTATTCATTGCCTAAAAACTTTAATATTTTGCTTAAGTAGAACACAGTCAGTCAGAACACAGGGAATCGAATAGTCGAACCCCCACCCGTCGCGTTTACACGCTTGTGCCACTGCGTTACGATGGCCTAGAAAAATTAAAAACACATATACTAACAGAAAAGCTAACAATTTCTATGAATGACAATTGAAAACATGCTTTCTGACGAAATCTGTAGTATTTTAATTAATTAATATTAGTGCTAAAATTAGGGTACACATGTGACATATTACATATGTATGTATTTCCATTAAAATTAATACACAACTATTGACGAAAACTCAATTAATAATATGCTTGATACCAGTATCTAGTGCATACAATCCGTCGTACTTAGTTTAGCAATCAGCATTGCGACATATCTGCGAAATTGCTTCGTTGATAGTTCAGGAATTATTACCATACGTATAATATACGTGTATTTAAGGCAACTGAAGTTTGATTTATTATAGGTTCATTGCTGGATCCAATTTCAGTATTTACAGACCATATTATGTTGTCTTTGAAGTATGTTTCCAAAAAGATACTTTTTTACTTAATGACAAAAAATAAAGCTTACAAAGCAATAAAAAGTAGCAGCAAAGACTTTGAAATATTACGTTATACTTTTATTATTCAGTAGAAACAATATAACGTGCTTACCACTACAAAAACAAATTCCAGTTTTCAATTTATTTCTAGGATTGGTTGCCGTTTAAATTTAAAATAAAGCGTTGAAGTGATAAAATACAATGTTCTTGGCTAAAACGTCGTAGACAGTGACAGATGAAACAGTCGCGTGGAAGGCAGAAGGAGACTTATTGACGACACTTTCTGCATGTAGCTTCAAGAATTTAGAGAAATGGTATACTTAAATGTAGCTGCGATATTTCTGTATGTTTCTTCTACTTAACCATTTTCGTCACATGACAAATAATTTAATATTCGATCGAAAGTAGTGTTAATGATAGTTTTCTATTCGCTGGGTAGAATTAAGTTACATTATGCAACTGCTTATGTATTAGGATACGTATGTGTAATACACAACCCATCAAAAGTATAAGTGTGAAATAAGAGCCAAGTTCTATATTGAATGGTGTTCTATTTTCGACCATTTTAAACATGGAATCGGAGATCTATAGGTGCTGTGTGTGTAAATAACTTGCTTTTTTTAATTTAACTAAATTTATATAACAGTAACAATTAATTTAAACTACATTACAATTTCATTTAATTTAAACTACGACTTGCAATGACTGCGTTTTCTTATTCGTCTAACGTCGCCGCTATATTGTGTTTATATAACTTGGTTAACGTCACACCTGTTTTAAAAGTTAGTTGGAGAATTGAATTATAAATAAAATATAGGAGTGTTTTAACACTAGTGTACGGGATACAGCATCAAGCTGATTTAATTTAATTTTTATTTTTTAATATATAAGAAATAAGGTAAGAAAGTGTTAAGAAGGATTGAGCTCTGTAAAGCTTGTGACGTGGTCGCCCTTATTGGCTGGCCACGGGACCGCGACATTGACGGACGGGTCGAACGCCAGGAATGTGAACTGAGACTTATTGGGAATAATACTTCAATGTCGACGTAAACCGAACTCATTAAACTTGTATGTTTCTATCGAGAATGTTTTATAAAGTAACTATATAAAATTGGTGGCGCAGAATATCGCTATAGTTGTAGGTTAAAATACAGTATGGGTGTATATTTTGTTAGTATCCTAGGCAGTGGGAACCTGAAAGAAATCAAAGGACCTTCAGTCCTGTTCTGCCATATTATGAAAATAAAGTCGTCACAATAAATGAAATTACTCAAAGTAGAATACCACAATAATATATAAAATTACAAAGAAAACTTATTATTCACGTTTCCTAAAACGAAACATGTGACTTCAATCTATTTCTTCTTGATCTTGATACGCTTATGTAAATGTAGGTCAAACAATTCGTTTTATGTATTGACTTCTTTACTTTAACCAGATGGATGCTTTTCCAATAATAAAGAGTAAACATCAAAGAAATAATAACGAGAGCTTCTCTGTACGGTTTAATGTGTGCTTTGTTTTCTTAGAAATTTGAATCAGCAAAACTACAGGCCATCCATACATTTATGCAGATATTCACAGTATCTATTAGATGCTAACTATTAGACTATATACGTCTTAACAATTAACTTCGAAATCTACTTTCACTCATATTCGTAAATTTAATAGATGAAAATAAAACAAAAAAGTGATCAGGTGAAATGTGATAAAAAATTTCATAAATTTTTCCCTTTCCATCAATTATACTTCATACAATTGTTATGTTTCACATCGAAATTATTCGTTAACGACGGTTCGACTGCATGTAACCTTGGATTGATAATATGAAATCCACGAGGGGTTTTCGCGCGTGTGCTTTTATTTATGAACGCTGTTTTTCAATAGCAACCTTGACACAGTTAGGGTTGAGCATATACTGTAAATTTTATATTAATGTTCGTCTATTGTCTGGTTTCCAATTATTTGGGTTTAAAGGTAAAGTTGCCAAAATCATTATTTTAACTTGTTCGTGCATCACACAGAATGTCGCGGACTTTCTTTAAAATTTATCCATTAACCAAAAGGAACCCAAGTCCTTTGTATTTAATGACAAATACTTTGCAACTCTGACACGTTAGTGTATTATGAAAAATATGAAGATCTTAAAACTACAGTATTGTAGGTGTTGTTGTTCAGATACTTTATGAACAACATTATTTATTACGATATTACTTTAGCAGTTGGACGTCCAAACATCCATAATGATATTGCCAAACTTGTGACAAAGAAAGCAAGGGATGACGTTACCGAGTCGTGTTCGCCATTTTGGTCGTAAAAGCACGTAACTGCTGCCGTGAATAGATAATAAGGGTTTTATTAAAATTCCTTGCCCTTGTTTCGCTATTTGTAGGTCTCGCTCTGGGAGCATCCTTTGTTCTCGTGGTACTTAACTTGAAGCCTTACCGAATTCCCATATGGCCTGTAAAGTGGAATGGTGCCGGGTAAGTAACATGTACGTGAGCAGATGAAGCTAATACTGATAGCATATCTCGAACAGCTCTGAATATGTAAGCTCAGCTAAATTTAAGTTACAATTAAT
>DWNA01003490.1:0-10008 GCA_018249835.1 Heliconius besckei
AAATATTTAAAAAGGTTAGAATTTCTCAGACTTTATTCTCAATTTCGTTATATTTCGTTACGTAACGAAACTGAGAAAATATGAAGCCTAGTTCACAATTACGTTACCAATGTTTTCTTATATATGTGTATAATAAAATTGTAATGAACCGTTGCTTGTATATGGAAGATATGTATATAAGAAAAAAAAATACTGGCATATGAAAAAAACTATTAGTGACTTTTCATAACGTAAAGTAACCAAAAATAATTATTTTTAAGTTTTTTGCTTGTTTGCTTGTTTGTCTATGTGTTTGTGCACGCTAATCTCAGAAACAGCTTAACCGATTTAGTAGAAAACATTTTATATTCTTCCTGAAATTAGTTGTGATTTTGTGATTACTATTTTTCGATAAATGTTTTTTTATTTTCAGTAAGCGGCATGGCTCCTATGTCAAATGCTGAAAGACATAAAAGATATAGAGAACGTCTTAAAAATACCAATCCTATTAAATATGGAGATATGCGGAATACAAAGAATGAAACTTAATTCCCGTGATAACGACTCAAATTTTTATATATTTTAAAGTGTATTTAATTTTATCATTAACTTTGTTATCTCTAACTAGAAATATAAGTTTATTACGTTACGAACTAGCGTTATTATATTGTTAATATTGTCATGTATCCTTGTTACATTATAATTTGTTAATTCAAAGATTTAATCTTTTAAATTTTGATCTGTGTCTCATTAAATAAAAAAAACAATGGTTTTTTTTTAAATAATATCGTTATTTTGTCGTGTATAATGTCTTATGTCATCGGTTTCGTAACGAATATTATCAGTATTGTTACTTATCAGTTACGTTACGAATTCGAAAATGTCCACTTTTCTGATTATGACCCATCTATTGTTTTATAACCTACCCACATGAAATTAAAATAGAATGGATGGAAAAATTTATTATATTGCACTTTAGCTCCAAATTATTGTTATATTATATTATAGCTACACCGATCGCCTTTAATTAGGTACATTTCAAGTGGGACACGGTGGGTGCCAAGCTATTATGTAGCAAATTGGTATATCTTTTTATGTAAAAAAAAAAAAACAGTAGCACCACCAAAATTATTGAGGGTAATCACTAAGAGAAATCTTTATAAAATGTCAACGGGAACTGGAATAATAAGTTTTTTTGGCGTCAAACTATAATCAGGGAAGTCAGAAGTAACTTGGGAAGCTAATGTTTAGACTGATTTATTCCCTCATCCGCCTTTGAAAATAGAACCAAAATAAAATAATATAACGAACATACCAAAGCATCGACATATTGATATTCTATATAGACAGACATATTGTAATTTACGCTTGCTAAACGATAGCCGGGCGCCAGGACCGTATAAATCATAGCTGTATGCATCGTATCGCGTCTAAAAGGAAATTAGCTGCACAGAGGTCATCACTATCGGATATTGAATTGCAAGTTCATCATATCATAGGCTTTTATGTATATTTTATCCTATTCAAACGTTTGCCAGTTTAACTATATTTAAAACGTTCATCTTCGTCTCTGTGTAAAGTTAAAGGTGTCTAACGTAAAAAATATATAAATACATTTTTGTATATTCATCGGCTTGCAAGATAGAAAGAGCCATTCGTCGTCGTGATTTCTTTATAGATTAATTCGAAACTTGTTAACCATTTTCTTTGTAAAAGATATGATCAATACACGAACTGTGAATAATTGTAATAATAGTAATGCTTTTGTTAAATTTATTAGTATTTTCGCGCCCGACACCGCCCTCTCGCTCTCAGCTATCGACGACCCGCGAGGGCGCGGCGCGTGCGCATCGGCGCATTGAACTTGCGTGAAATATTGATTATCTTTCATATTATAATACTGGTTTTATATCCTAGATCTGTTTCTTTTAAGTTTACTAGTACTGATTGTTGTGAATATATAATAGATTAAAAATATTATGAGAAAAATTGAATATAAAAGTGCGATCTGTAACAGTATTTAAGCTTCTAAGGGAGAAATAACAATCATAAAAATATTTTTCTGAACCAACATGTTCTATATTAAACCATACATCAAATTCGAACTATTAAAGGACTATTTTCTACTTTTTTATTTAATTCAACTATAATATCTAAGGCATAGCAAAAATAAAATGTTACATATTTACATACACTATTTTACTAAATCTAGAACATTCTACTCTAACTAAATTTGGTTTCAATAGCAATGTCTCTAGCAGGCAATGAAAGGGGCTTACAATGCCCCACCTCCTTATCCACTGAAAATAAATATAAAGCACAAAGCTTATTTCGAAAGCTACTCGTAGAGAGCGGTGACAAATTGTGCCCCTGTTTTTAAGTACAACTCTGACACTATAATGGGATACAAGTACTTTGTATCGGTTGGACTTAAAATGTCTTGATGAGTAATTGCAGTAGTGCTTTTTTAACCAACTTTTAAAAATGAGGTTGTATGTTTGATGTTTATATTTTTCGTGCGTGTGCATCGATTTTCTCGTAATGTTAAACTGATTTTTTTTATTTCAATAAGAATACAAGGTGATCCCGTTGTTACCAAATTAGGAACTGATAATGAAAATTTTATTTTATTCTAAAAGTGTATTCAAATGGAAAGCGGAGAATGGAGTGTTTTAATAGCTGATTCTCTTTGCCTTACCGAGTACATACAGGATGAAGTGTAAAGCTATTATTTGAGATATAAGCTATTTTGAGACGTGTAATGTTTTCGTTTAGAAGAAAAAATGAGAATTGAGTGATATAACACTAAAATGTCTTTATCTCCTTATATTTATATTATTTCTTACGCTATTTGTTTACAGAACTCAATAAAATTTTATGTTACGCCTTTGTTATTATTTATGACTATACGATAACCATTTCAGGCTATCGGTTGGAGTATTATAATTTTTTTAAATATTTATACAATATATGCATAAAATTAAATTTTCATTAAAAAAATTTGCATTAAAATTTCTTCGCTCTATTGAGGAGACGAAGCGAGGGGTTGAGTTCCGCCACTCAACACGTAATGCCTCAAAAATTCCTCGGAAAGTGTCTTAAACGGAACGGAGTGTCATAACATTACAACATTGGGTTCCTTGGTTTCCTAGGGTACAGGTAATACAGCTACTATAAATAAAGCGTTATAATAAACCAGAAAAAAATGGAATTGACAAATAAATATTTGATAAATTCAATTTCTCTACATATTAAGTATACGACGCGCACGCGCAACGAAGTTTTATCGATCGCCTATCGCATTGTTCTTTTGTTGTAGAGAATTATTCGCATTAGTTAGCTGCATTGAAGCGATGATAAATTGACACTAAGTAAGTTGACTAGCATTGTGTGACGCCCGAGTGTGCCTATATCGATTTGCGATATGATATGGGCTTTCATGTGTCTGTCTGGATTTCATTCCTATTTATTAGTCTTAATAAGTCATTTGAAGGAGAGGCAGAGAGAATATACGTCAGGTTTCTTCAAGTGTGGTATTTCTTTTTATATATTTTATATAGCAGGTCAGGGAGAGGAAATCTAGGTATCTACTGTTAAGGAATTCCGTTCCCTTACCTATTTGACGCCGAATTCTGTAGGGACTGTGTGTTGAGTGGCGAAACTCAATATCGTGCTTTATCTTGTTACTATTTATTGTCCTCGAATGGAGTCGAACTCACAGCCTGTTACGCTTACAGTGTCACGCTTGTGCCCCTGTGACACTACTGGCTTTTAAAAATAGATTTAAGTGCAAAAGCGTGTTTTTTTAAAAATCTTATTAATAAATATTTGCCTTTATTTAATTAATTAAGCCAGACAGTATTGTAAAATACTAATTCAGAAATTCAGTCTATTTATTACTTACTATAAAAATAGTATACCTTTTAATATATAAATAATGAGTAAATAATAAAATAACAGAGTACAGACTAACTAAACTACAGTAGTTACGTCAACAAAAGGTATATGTAACGAAACTCATCTATCATAGTCACGTATCCACTATCTTACTATACGAATGAGTATATAAATTTTTGTTGTTCTATTCATCACGTCTCATTAACGTTTAAGCGGAACGAAAGCTTCAAAAGGATATAATTAAATAATAGAAATAATAATGGGCGCTAATCAAAGAGCTCGTCCTCTGCGGGTAATGGATTTTTTTATACTCCGTTTCAATGGACTGTAAGGGTTTTAAAGAGTTAAATAATTTATATTAAATATTTGTGTGGATCGTGCAGTCGCATAGTAAATGACAGGTTGTGGGTTCGATTCGAACTCGGGGAAGTGAATCATTTAATATTTTCATTCTCCGCTTTGATAATTCAATTGGTAAAGCGCGGCGTCCTGTGCGGCCAGTTTAACAATAGGTACCCAGGTTCCCTCTGCCCACATTTTGCCTCGTCACTAGAGCGAGGAATTGAAACCAACAAACGTCGCATTTAAAGTCGCAGTCTTTTACTACTGCGCCCCGACGGCGACATCAAGCTTCTCCAATAAAAAAAATTTATAATATATTAAAAAATTTTTAGTTCCATACCACTTCTAACAAATACTCTGTCCCACTAATCTCACGGCGCGCGTGTCTAATTCAGCTTACATGAATAATACTATTTAAATGGCGTGTTATTAATTTTACAATGTGTTGATTCTGGTTGTAACTTTGTTGAGAATTATGTGTATTTGAACTGAATAAATTTATCAAATTGAATTAACTGTTTTAATCGTCAAGTTCTGTTCTAATAGGTAGGTAGTATTATTTTCATAAGTATACACAGCGCGGCGTTGAGTTACGCCATTCAATTCCCTCTGTCTGTAAAATAAAGTGGAAGGTGGGAAACGGAGTGTCATAACACCAGGTTCCCTTTACCTACACCTACCTCCAAAGTAAACAAATCAAAATTAAATTAATAACCCGCTATCTAGCTCCGCTAAATACCTAAAAAGGGTCAAAAAGACCAAAAAATGTCTCAAAAAAAGAAAAAAATTGTGCAAATATTTGAGACATCCTATACAACAATACGTGGACTCTCCTTAAAAGGAGGTCGGGCGGGCCGCATCCCCGTCACCGCACCACGCCAAATACGGCGGCAAGAAGTAAAGAATTCATCTGACAAATGACTTGGCAATTTGTTACCTTACAGGTACCTACATATACCTCCTCGTATGTATATATGTATATATGGTGGCTTCGAAAATTCGCGCAATTAAAAGTTTAAGCCGTTAGTGTCATACTTATCTTAAGCGAAGGAATTAATGGTTTAATCTTAGTTTTATTAATGAGAAATATTTTTCTAAAGTGTTATAGATGTATTATAAAAAGGAAAATATTTAGAAATGTGAATGGAGCGAGACTCGAACCCGCGATCGGCGCTGTAAGCAAGGCATAGTATAAAACGATTCAATAAAATAGCCATATCCAAAGTTTTTTAGCACACAATCGAGTACATGTCGTACGCAGCTGGCATGAAAGTGAGGGACGCTGATATCTTAGGATTTATCGCAGGAAACGTATTTGCAAGTGTAATACAATGTTAGCCCGATCGGTCGGTAGCGGAAAATTATCGACGTGTGTAACACCTTTTATGGGAAAACTGCCTTATTAGAACTATTGTAATAGTTTATTTATTTTATTTCTAGTATGTGTACTTCTAAATTATTATTGAAAATGGCGTTGTAATAATTACTCGATATAGATAGTGGTAGTTGATTTTATTTATTGATCATAAATAAATCGAATTAATAATTTGAAATGTGTGGAAAATTGTGGAAAATTTTATAACCATTAAATTTACCTCCAAAAATAAAATCAAAATTGTTTTTTGCTATCATTTTTATGTCTACTGCACACACAGACAGATAGACAAAATTTTTGTTACGTTTTCATATATGTGAATGTTATATTTAAAAAAAATATTGACATGGCAACCTCTATATGACTCACTGCCACTAAGCCTTAGGCTCAAAGAATCTTAAAAATGCAAACATTCCTTGCTCCAGCCACACGCTGTCGTGAGAATGTCTATAGCAATAAAAAGAACACCTAATAAAAAGGTAACAATTACATATGGGACTAAAGAGACTACCAAGTAAATAAATCAATATATATAAATAATACAAACGGCTGTCTGTTCGTACGTTTTTTATATTATCTTGGTGCAGTTTAGCTGGGCAATTATAAATCAATAAAGTTTAGACGTGTCGGTAGTAGCGTATTCAATTTCGCTGGTATGATTTTATATTATATATTTTTTTTTAAATATAAAAATAATTTAAACATTTTACTTGTCAAATGTTTTATATGAGCAGTGATAATGTCGGCTAAAGTTATTCCTATTTTTGTTTCAGCTTTACACTTTGGGTTCAATTAGTTAAGTATGTAGACTGTACTGATGATTCTGGATGGTGTTGACTTGCGGAACTCAACACCGCACTTTAGACAAACATATCAAAATCATAATTATAATTTAAAAATAATATTTAATAACTGCAAAACACATACGGATCACTTGTTTGGTATAAATAGACAACACTAAATAAAAACACTCTCTCGACTTATCAGGAGGGCAATTATAAATCAATAAACTTGAACGATATAGCGACGATAATATATAGGCTGTTTTATATTTCAATTCGATTTAATTTGAAATTACAGTAATATTAAATAATTATATTTGTAATGTTATTGTCTCTTTTGAAAACGATTTATTTATATTTCCTAGCTCTGGTGTCAAGACAAAGCGCGACGTTGAGTTATCACTTACACAATGTCACGGAAAGTGATCAGAGTGTCATGACACTAATTCCCTCTGGCTTATTTACTATATGCAGAATACAGCGTAAAACAAAAGTAATATATATAATCAATAAATTAAATAAGTAACTACAAATATAATAATGATTCAACTTTCACAACATCCTCTACAAAGATGGCGTCCATCTTAAATGCTATACACGCCATAATATTCTAAAAGAAAACAAAAACAAAGGCCGATACAAATTGCCGCGTCAGACCTCATCCCGTTTTTGCACTAATTCGGCATACCGAAATAAAAATTCCGCCTCCTTTAAGTGTCCACAAAAACTGGCGACATACGCTTCTGCGAACAAACCGCAAAAACTCACTTAAAAATTGTAACTTGATAGTTCGTTTGAATTGTGAGCAATCGACGCCCGTTTCGCTTCGGCTTTTTCTTTCTGTGTTGCCTTGTTCGTGTATTGAATTATTGTTTTGTTTGATCGTTTGTTTGTTATGTAGAAGATTTTGATGTTTATAAAATTTATGTATGTATAAGATATGTAATTTTAAGTTGTTTTAGTCATTTTATATATTTTGATTTTAAATTTGAAGTCATAAAAGTAAGAGAAGCCAAGGCTAATGAAGTCTTCATGGCACAGGGGAATTTTACATAATGTATGGCAAATTGCTGTTATGTTACTTAAGAGAAAATCATTTAATCATCTATCTTTTTTAATAAGAAAATAGATTGATGAAAACACCTCAAACATATACAAGTACGTCAAGTAATCCAATACAGGCAAGAAATGACTTAAGATTTATGACTCAGGCTAACAAAGTAATTTATCTTTAATGCGACCTATGTACAGACGTATAGAGTGTACCAAACAAACCCCACCATTAACCCAATCCCATGACACAGATAGCTAATCTGTCCACAAATCGTAAAGACGACCCCCAAACTAATGGTGTGAGGACCCCATGACTGCCTCACTGACCTATTTGTCTATGACTATATCTATCTAAACCCATATAGAGTTTAAAGGTCAGGTTTTTACCTTCCCGCTGTATACAGCAAATGGCAGGATAGACGAATGGAATCTAGTGTTAACACACCAACGTTCCCTAATCTCCACCGAATTTAAAATGAAAATATTAGATATTGCATACTCTCGAGTTTGAATCGGGCATAAAACCGTTGTGCCAAAAACCCCATAGCGACTAATTTAAAAAATTGTACAGATATTGTTTTATTGCATAACTTTAATAATTTATAATGCACTTTAAAATATTATAATAAATGATTAATATTAAAATTTTAATAAAAGCCAAAATGTAGGGTACATTTGTAAAAAAAGATTAATCGTTGTCGCGATGACGCTACTCGCGTTTTGATGATAAGTTAGGTTATGTCACGGAATTTTTATATAAGTTTTTTATTGCGGCGTTTAATTAAAACCTTTAATCTGGAAAGGTAAGCTTAAATAACTTTCTTTTTTTTCATGATTTTTAATCAATCTTATGGTGTTTTTTTACAGTGTAGGGATGTGCCTAACTTAACGCGACGAATCAAAAATTGAAATATAAGCATGGAGATAAATTTCTGCCAAGTTCTCTGTAGACTGTGGTCTATATATATATATATATATAGGTAATATATACATGTAAACAAGAAAATGAAATACAATATCTTAGGATCTGTTATTCGCTGCAACCTCAAAATCTCAACAAAACGCTTTAATTTATCTTGAAAATTTTTTAAGGAGTGAAGGAGAGCAAAGAGAGGATTTCCAAAATTTAAACGGAAAAGCGATAAAACGGGATTTATTTTTCATAAACCGAAGTTGTGGGCTACAACTATAGATATGGCTAATCTATATATATAAAAGGACTTGTCCTCACTGACTGAGGTAAGACGCACGCACAGCCGTAACCGCTGTGCGTAGAAACGTGAAATTTGGACAGATGTTTACTTACGTAATCTGGACATCCACTAAGAAGGGATTTTGAAAAATTTTGACCCTAAAGGGGTGTGATAGGGGTTAAAAGTTTGTATGGAAAAAAAATTAAATCGGCACCGATTCTTATAAAATTTGAAATTCAGACTCTTAAAAGTATTTAATTGAACACCTGTTTCATGGTTTTCTAGAATTCTTTCCATAAGGGTGCAAATAAGGGGTTGAAAGTTTGTATGGAAGAATTCTTAAATCGCCACCGATTTTTATAAAATTTGAAATTTAGACTCTTAAAAATATTTAATTGAACATGTGTTTCATGGTTTTCTAGAATTCACCCCTAAATACGTAAGCGAAGCTGCGCGCG
Source organism: Heliconius besckei (assembly GCA_018249835.1). Classification (NCBI taxonomy): domain Eukaryota; kingdom Metazoa; phylum Arthropoda; class Insecta; order Lepidoptera; family Nymphalidae; genus Heliconius; species Heliconius besckei. The sequence goes on from DWNA01003490.1 coordinate 9,080, forward strand.
TCCGCTAGTATAAAATATATGGTGACATATTGAAAAATAATATTAAATATTCATAATTACAAGCAAAAATCGCGTGAGCTTTCCATAGAAAAACAACAAAAACAGTTTGTCATTTGAAGACGTCGCGCCAACCTTTTGTCTATTCATAAAGGCTAGTGCCACATCAAATCAGTATGGGTGGAACAGGAAGGGTGCAGCCGAGACCGTAAACTTTATAGGTCACTATAACGCTTTATGAGGTCGAGATTCGAGACACCATAGACTTATGTTGTATAAGAATAAAAGGAAAATAAAATTGTTTTTGTTTTTACTTTTTCCCGAAAATAATAAATATAGCATTTCTCGAATATAGCAGGGTGGATAGAGGGAACTTGGGAACCTAGTGTTAAGGCACTACGTTCCCCAATTTTTGAAAAATTTCGTATTTAGTGGCGAAACTTAGCACCCTTCGACTTGTTACCAAAGCAAAGATACTATAATTCCGATTAGGAACCGAACACACAATGTTCACCAATGCTCCAACAACCAAGGGTGCGCTGCTCCACAATAACCTCATAAGTATAAATTATCCGTAGAGTTTTAACCCCTTTTAAGAAAAAAAAAAGCTAATAAAATTGACAGTATTATCAATTTGTTTATTAGTTTCTTGTTATTTTATTGATTTTACAACTTTTAATGCTTTTAAAGTGGGAATAGTAAAAGTTTCACTCTTATTATCATTTGGGGTTTTATTGACAAAAAGTGGATGTGGATTACTCTATCTAGACTTATTTCGTTCTCAAAAAGAGAGATTAAAGAGTAATATCTATCGTCATAATCTATGTATCTGTTTCTGTTTTGTGTTTCTGTTTATATATCTGTTTTGTGCATATATATATGTAAGTCCATTATTGTATCTCTATACGAATGTATATATGATATCTATGTGT
>DWNA01003491.1:0-10008 GCA_018249835.1 Heliconius besckei
GATTTATCATATTTCCATGAAATTTAAAATATTATACTTACTATAAAAATATATACTTGTTCGCAGGTGTGGTTCCAGAACAGGCGGGCGAAGTGGCGGAAGCGGGAGAAGGCTCTCGGCCGGGAGCACGCGCCCTTCCTGCACCACGAACACGGTTAGTGACATACCTAACTAATATTAGCTGTTGTCTACTCGTATATCTATACTAATATTATGAATCTGAAGAGTTGGTTTGGCTGAACCTACTACTGATTCGAATTGCAAAGTTCAGGCCGCGGAGACGAGGCCGCCGGTGAAGCTTATGTCTTACACGCCTTCATGAAGCTTGTATAATATACATTTTTAAAATATTACAAAAAGTGATTTATAGATAAGTGAGGTACAATTACACATAACGACCGGATGTTGTGATAGTCGCTTTAAGGTTTCATTATAATTAACGCTCTATGTGGAGCTATTATCGACTTAGAGATCATTTTGGTAACAATATTGGAAACCTGTCATTATAGTCGCATTACTGAGTGATCCCCCCCCGTGCGTGATATCTGCGGGCGTGAACACGTGATTAGTACGACTACTTTATATCAGACAACACTACCTACTTCTAAACTATTATAACAACATTCATATTACTGGGAAGCGATTTGTATGATTACATAAATAACTAATAAAAAATTTCATTTAAATCTTAATAATTTCGCTGCGAAACACGAGAAATTTATAAAGAAACAAAATAATGAAATGACCATTACCATTGTGATGTACTCGTACAGGCGCGTCACGTGCAGCGAGGGCCTCGTCTCGCTAGTCGCATCTCTCCACATGCTCTCGTTGATTCAAAGGAAAAGAGAGAGAGAGAGAGACATAACTGGCAATAACTGGCAAGACCAGCAAAGATCTCACCTATATAAATATGAAATAAAAAAATGTTTTTTTGTTGAAATAAAAATAAATAAACTATTTACCCAGGTGTAGGAGAGTGGGGTGCCATACCGGGTGTGGGCGTGGGCGTGGGTGTGGGCGTCGGCGCGGGCGAGTGGTGGCTCGGACTCGGCGCACCCGCCTGGCACGACGCGACCCCCGCTGCTGCCTTCAGAGCCTTACTACATCGGTAAGAATGCTAATGTATTATACAAAATTAGATTTTTCATTTTTAAAATATACACTTTGAAAAGTAGAGAACCAAGTGTCTTGACACTACTCTCTATTTGTATTTGCATAAGAGGGTAGGCACAGATGCCTATATATGAATCTATTATCCTTAAAAATAGTAAAGGTGGGGTCGCCACTGCCTGTGCCTTGTAGATAGATTTTCAATTTTACTTAATGAAAAGTAGAGAAGTCCTTACTTTTTTTTACATACTAAAGTATATTCTCGTCGTAGGCTTACAGTTCTCCTCACCCCCCGCAGGTACGTGCTGGCGCTCCCCCCGCCCGCGCTATCGCCGGCCGCGCGTTCGCCCTCGCCGCCCCGCTCGCCGCGCGCTGCCCCGCTGCCGGCCTCGAACCCGCTGCCCTCCGAGCTGCGCCTCCTGCACGACCGCTACAGCAGAGTGCACACGTAGTACTAATGTACATATTATATAGTAAACATCTATTTGTATCTCATCTCATGTAGGTATAAAATGAGGACACTTCAAGCACTCTTGCAGGATACATTCTTTATTTATTAAATATTTTTAAATGTGCAGCAAATGATATAGTAACGTCCGTCACGCAGAACGTGAGTCTTATAATAACTATACCTAATGTTCGTATTAATGATGGAACAATGTGTCCTAGACGTAATACTCGTGCAGGCAAACACCTCTGTCATCAATTGTCAAACTTTTATAGCTATTCGTGTGCCTTACCCGCCGGTGTAGAACGCAGGTAGTTCTCAGTCCCCGTGTCTTCACTGTTCTCAAATGATTTGTTTTAATTAAATGTTGTATATAATAATTAAGACTTATTTAATAAGTAGAGTGTAAGAGTTGTAAATGTAAAATATATAAGTTGTGGTGTAAATACTGTATAGTGGTGCTCTACCAGGAGTCGAGGTCGAGGTGGTGGGACTGGTGGCTGGACTGGCGACAGAACCAGAACAAAGATGAATGTTGTAAGTCGTCCGGTCGTGGACGTAGTGTAGGTGTAGTGTAGTGAGTTCGCAATACTGTAGTCGCGCAATAAACTAGATGATACACACGTGTGTTCCTTTCATTTACCGCCCGCTTCCGCTTATTATCTATACAGGGGTCACCCTCTAGCCCGCCGTCTACTCGATGTCTGTCAAGTGGGCACTCATTTACAAATGGCAAATGGCAAAGCATTCTAAATATAATATTCAAATAAAAACAACACCAATAATATGCGTAATTATGAAGCCGCTTCATTTTGAGAAGCTCACACGTCGCTCATATGAAGCCCTATTGATTCCTGATCACATCGCCACTGTCCATTATTATCTGGAGCATTGTTAAGACCCCCTGACACCCCCAGCACCCCCTAGCACTCCCCGACACGCCCTTGCACCCGCCAGCAGCCCCACGAACATGTTGGCGATCATCAAGATTAAATTTGCGTCTCGTAACAAAGAAGCGGAGTGTTTGAAGAAAGATTAATTTGGTAAAAATTGGGCGCAGGGCTAAGCCCACTTACCACCCGGTGAAGCAGACAGACGCCGCGAATGCTAAAATGACTCTTATCCTTCCACACATAGAGAATATTGCATGAAAAAATACAATAAAAACGCCGCGACGTTTTCTATACGCCCGCGTGTTTTGAAAGTACTTGATATCGGCTGTGCAAAGAATAGAAATTCCCATCCCATTTGGGCCTATCGGAGCCTGTAAACTTTACCAGTTTTAAAAAAAGAACAAACTATTTCTACAAAATTATAGTTATAAAATTTTATACGTGTGAAGAAATATTTTTACAAATATTTCATATTTTATTAGAGGCCGGTCGAGGCCAGTCGAGGCGCAGAGACACGAAATGTGACTGGAACCACGTGAATGTAGGCTTGGTTCCCGCTGCTCCGAGCTCGAGGCCTGCTCTGGTGTCGCAATGACTCCAGAATTAGGTATCTTAGCACTAGGTTCCTTCTGCCTACCCCACCGCTGTGCGCGGTCTACAATGGGTGGGTATTTGTGCAGTTGGTAATCAAATGACGTAGGTGTTCCGTAGCGTTCTTGAACACTCACTGTCTTCAATTCGCCATGTAACTTGTCTGCAGCGCTTTTTATGCCGACATTATTTAAGTATGATTTTGGAAATATTACAAAAATATGAGTAAATAAAGGGAAGTCTAGAAGTTAATATTGCTATAAATATCAAAGTACATTTAGTTTATTTTTTAGTTTATTGTTTGAAGACGGTTTGTTTGTTCATACGAGTATGTTCCTTTTGAAGAAATTTTATTTTATTTTATTTTATTAATTAAGCATGCTTTGTTTAATTACACATTGATATCTAATATATACCTTACCACAACACCACTTACAACCTGGCGTCGCCGGCATCCGCGCCACACGTGGCTCCTCTAATTATTTATGAAGTTCCTCTTTAATAGTTTGAGGCCGGAACCGCATTATCACATAATCTCAATTCACTTTACCTAATCTTCTTAAACTCTTAGTGGCTGCACGAGGGGGGGGGGAGAGAGTCAGGGGTAGGAGGGGGGGTTTAGTTGTGGACCTCCAGGGGGTGGGTTACAGGGTAATTGGCGGGCAGTCGCCGCATTACAAGCCGTAGTTTGGTAAACAAGGGAGTTAATTTGACTAACTCCGCAGCTATTGCGGTCGCTGATATTAAATTACATTTATAGCTTATACACTTATATAATCCAATACAGTTTGAATTTATATACGAGTTTATAAATGTGGGTGCCACTTCAAATAGAGCTTTCACTATTCTGAGCAAATTGAAAACGACTATTTATCAGTTAATGATATCATATAATTGTACGAGTATATGGACAACGGGATTATGGCGATGTTAATGAGACCAGACCTTATATTCAACTCTTTTATTATATATTTAATTTGGTTATTTATACGCTACAAAACAATAGTGGGACATTATTTGACAATTGCATTTGTAGCGAATAAATTGAGTGCGCTGATTTAGCGTGTTTATAAAGAATATAATACGACTTGTGCAATACCCCTACTAGTATATTATTGAGTTATCGTTTGCAATTTAATAAATATTATACAAAAAATTGTAGTTTTTTATGGTAACAAAAAAGATATTATAATATTGTTAGCGTACTGTCTCCAAGGAGTGAAACATAGGGAAATAATGACGGCTGTGGAGGCATTTTGGGAGAGTCAAGATAAAGGTTTTTTTTTCAAAAGGAATCCTAGGTTTAGAAAAAATATGGACTAAATGTATTGACTTGTTAGGAGACTATGTAGAAAAATGAATTACTTTATAAACTCTAATTCAGTGGAATTAAAAATTAGATATTAAGTTAACATAAGGTATAAGGAATAGTTTCTTTTAAAATATGTCATAATCGAGAAAATCAAAGATCGTATGATAAATTTAAATATTTGAATGAAGATGATTTATTTACGAGCCAGACGCCATTGTCCGCGCGCTGTCGTCGACTTGCGTCAAACGCACGCACTTTATAAACAATAAATGTAATTGCAGTGCTAACTAAGTAGATAAGGCTCCCGACAAACTTATATAATCATTTCTTTGATTTCATTATTCTGGAAATGAAAATCTTCAACAATATTTTTAATCTCCGTCTCTCCTCTGACGTTCTTCAGCCACAATTGTATTCTACGATAAGGTCTCCTCTTTCAGGTAACTTTTACACCGTTATAAATTGCAGCCAATCGCAATCTACTTTAAAGTATAATTTAGGGAATATTATGTTTAAGCGTGGATTGTGATTAATTATTAGCAGTAGTGAATGTGAATAGACCGCCAATCATACAGGTCTTGGGTGAATGGCATACGTCTTGAACTAAATAGGATCTTCGGAAAATCACGAGTAGCAACTTTGATGACAGTTTTATTTCCAAGACGCTGTTTCAATTTACGGAAGAACTACAGTTAGTCCAGTACAGTATATGCCCTAAAAACTATATATTTAAAATTATAGTATTACTTCTTCTTCTAGTATTCATTTAATTTATTGTCAACTCTCTGAACAGATGTGAATAGTCAAATTTATATAATCAATTTAATCATCTTTCCAACTATCCTCAACTACTCCAATATTTAAAATTTGTGATGATATAAGGCGCGGAATAGACAATCAGCAAGTTCGTATTATAGTTCTATTAGATTTCTCCATTGCCTTTAACACAATATATTTCTGCCTGTTCTAAGAACTATAAATGTTTATCCCAGAGCAATCGACTGGTTCTGCTCCTACCGGTATGGCCGGAAGGCGTGTAAAAGAAACAATGATAACTATTCATCTCCTTACTGTTCTAAAGCTAATGTTCTCTAAAGTGGAATTCTCTTTCTTCTTCTCTTTTCCATTTTAAATAACCATTTCCATTCCAATTATCTTACTTTACCTTCCGACTTCACGTTCACGATCTACAAATTCACGTATCACCTAACCCGCACCTAATGACGATCTCCATAATGTAGCATTATGAAGCTAAGAATATTAGCTGCAATCAATTCCAATCTCAATTCGGTGACCACATTGAGCAAATCGTTTGGATTATCAACCACTGCAAGTAAATCTTAGTTTGCACTCTTTGCTAGTCGTCAGCAATTGTTGAAAATCCCTGTATGGTCCCTGTCTCCTGTAATGACGTGGCTAGATTAGAGTGCAGCAATTAAAAAGTTGCAGTTAAAAAATTAAAGCATTAAAATGGACAACTCTCATCCCATATTTCAGAGGTAACCATTTTTATACTGTGATCTGCTTATTGAAAAAATGGAAGAAACTCTTTCCTATAAAAACTAAAATATCCCATAAGCCCAAACTCCTCTCCTTCCTCTTCTTGATTACGTCGACGCTTGTTATTGTGACCTTTCTTAAATACTCCTTAACAAAAAGGATCGGATCGTATGGCCATTCGAATTATATTTTCATACAAAAATACCATACTTGTTATAGAGCATAGGATCCAACTCAAATGGCTCAAAACAGGCAGCGACCTAATCTTCATATCCTTTCATTCTTTTACACTACTCTTTTCCATCTCTATACCCCAGAATACCTTAAAACACGGTTTAGTTTTCTCGGCTGTGCCTCCATTATCTCAATCTCAGGTCATAGAGCGATAATAGTCAAATAATCTACCACCGGTTTAGTAAAGGTAATGCCTCAGACTCGGGAAGAACCGGCGCACAAAACTCAGCGGGACTTTTTTTTTTAAATCAATTATACAAAAACACATTTCAACATTTCTTACAATGATACTTTGAAACAGACTGTAGCGAGGATTTCATTCTCAAGGCGTGTTTACATTTATGTAATCATTAATTTGGTAAAGGTTAAAGATTTTAACACACAAACGTCTTTTCACAACTCTTTTGAATTGTGATATGGAACATTCTCGGACGTAATTAGTTAGGTTAGGTTATAATAGATTAGAATTGCCCGTAAGTCGCATTCCGGTATTCCAGTTGACTGACTGTGACAGTCAAGGCTGCAATCTTTCGGAATTCGCTCACGCGGGAAATATCCCGCGTGAGCTAAGCTCTTATATCATTTTTCTTAATCATATATGTATATTATTATTTATTATTAATTATGGTATTTATTTATTAAGTTTTTTTATTTGTACATTTCTACACGCCCTTACACCAGAATTGTGCTTTTCTTTCCCTTTTTTCTTTTAGTGTATGTGAGTAAAGGTGTAATTAAGTATAAAATAATATTTTTTGTTAATCATTTCAAACAACAGTTATAGCCAGCTAAATAAGTAAGTAACCGGATACTCCGTAGACTCTCGTATGTAAGGACCCTTACTTAACCAGCAAATAAGCCGATAGCACAGAGCAAGCCCCCCCGCGCGCGCTGTCGACGACACGCCCGCGCCTTTGTTGCGTTTCTTAATTACCGCCAGATATCATTGTAATATTTATTTATTTATTTATATATATAAACCTTAACCTATTACAATAATTTAAGCTAACAATAATTGATTAGCACTACCCTCCGAACTAGTTGTACTGTATCACGGTAGGATAGTATTCCTCGCATGCTTGTTTTCTTACTAATGTAGTACATATAAAAAGTTTGGATGTACCCATTTATTGGTTTGAATTTTCTTGATAATACAAAAATATAATAATAAAAACTTCTATAAAAGAATTGTATAATATTCGCTAAGAAAGTTTTATGTAAAATAAAAATATAAAACTGAAATATATATATATGTTTTTTTTTGTAAAATGTAAATATGATTGTATGAGTGTGTGCATGTGTGTGTGTGTGCGTGTGTGTATGTCTGAAGTGATTAATGTTAGCGATGAGTGTCGTTATATGTTAGTGCTTTAAGATATTTGTCAACTGTTTTTTTAAATGTATAATTATTGAGAGGTTTTTAAGTTTTACAGATTTGAAAATTTTATTGTAAATATGCGGTGCCAGAAAGAGATAGAATTTCCGTGCAAAAGCTGATTTAACTGTGGGGAGTTCAAACACTAGGTCTTGTCGTCATCTTTGATGATGAGTTCCCACAATTGAGTGTTTGTGTTGGTCTTTTAAAATTGCCAATAAATATGTTTGTCTTACATTTAACATTGCTAATTCTGTATAGAGTGTGTCAGTAGGGTATCTATAATCTTTACAAAATATTACTTTAAGAATAGCACGTTGAGCCCTTTTTACTCTCAATAATAGTGTCTTATTGGCTCCACCCCAAACAATGATGCCATAACTTATTAATGAATTACAAAGCGCAAAGTAAATACTTCTCAGTAATTGATGATCACATATGTATCGTATATTCTTAAAAATGGAAATCAATCTCTTGACTTGTCCATACAGTAAGTTTATGTGATCTTTCCAGGAAAGCTGCTGGTCAACAACAACTCCTAAATATTTTAAACTCTGTGTTTCTGTTACCTTTTGACACTTACATGTTAAATTAGAGTCGTCAAGTCTGCAGTAATGTGCTTTTAGTTGTAGTGATTCTTGTTGGTGTTGGTCGTGGTATTTTTTTCCGCGTATACAAAATGTTAAGTACTTGGTCTTGGCAATATTTAACGAGAGCAAATTGTTGTCCAGCCATTTCATTACCACACTGAAGTCATTATTGGCATTTCAATAAACTTCTTCAGAAGAGTTTGCTTGTGAAATTAATACAGTGTCGTCTGCAAATGTAATTATGTTAGTATGTTTTAGTCGCAAAAGACAAAGGTCATTTATATATATGAGGAAGAGTGTAGGCCCCAAAGTACTTTCTTGGGGCACTCCATATTTGATATTAGCTTCATCACTTAGTAAATTATTAATACTTAACATTTGCTTTCTGTTTGTTAAGTAGCTAGTAAGCAATTTATGTGGAAGGCCACGTACACCTACATTTTCCAGTTTTTTTAATAATAGAGGCACAGAGACAGTGTGGAATGCCTTCTTTAAATCCAAGAATATTCCTATACTCTTGACGCGGTTATCTAAAAGGCTTATTATATTTGAGGTAAGAGATTTTAGAGCATCAGATGTAGATTTATTATTTTGAAATCCAAATTGGTTTAGTGCTAACATATTATTTTTCGTTAGGAATACTATTAGACTATTGTTTACAATTTTTTCAATGATCTTTTAAAGTGTTGGTAGTAAAGAAATGGGCCTGTAGTTACAGATTTCCTCTTTTTTTCCAGATTTAAATTTTGGTATAATTATCGTTTTTTTAATGAATTTGGGAATATCACTTGTTGAAAGCAGGTGTTAGTGATTAAAGCAATGGGTTCAGCTAAAATGTACAATGATCGAGGCAGCTTTTCACTGTAGTAAGATAATTATGTGACGCAGTTAGACCATGCATAGCTAAAAGTTCTAGATAACTATCACATTTAGAATAATTACAACCATTCTTAGTATCTATATTGAGGTCACCCATTTATATTAAATTAGTTTGTTTAAAATCACTTAAGATTAAATCCAGTGATTGTATAAATTTATCTAGCTTAATAAATTCTGGTGGCCTGTAAGCGCCAATGATACTCATATCTTTTAAACATGCAATAATACATGTTATTTCATTGGTATTTTGTGGTTCTATTACCGTTACCCGCAAGGATTTTCTTATGTACATTACAACACCGTCATTTGTATTTATGTTTCTTACTGTGGAAAAACTTTTAAAATTTGATAATATAGTGAGTTGATTTACCTTAGAGAGCCAGCATTCCGTAAGTATAATAATGTCAAATTCTCTTTCTATTTATTGGAGAAGAATTATAAGTTCATGAAAATTTCTATTAATACTTCAAATTCTGTGTTAAAATGCGTAAACTGTTATAACAGGTATTTTGTAATGTCCTTTTGCACTGTCACTCACACACAACGTCACTCGTCACTATTGCTGTAGCGACATTGATGTTCTTATCAATATCGGCATTTATTTTTTTTAAATCAATAGTCGATTTTAAAGAAGCAACAGTGATAGAATGACGTTAACTTGCATATAAAGGATGTTATTGAACATTTTAAACGCATTTTTATTTTGAGTGTATGGAGTATTATGTGTATGAATGAGGTGATTGTGTAATTGTCTAGAAGTGTAATTTTTAAATTTGTACGTGTTGTGTGAGTAAATGATATTAGGTCTGCAGCTAATGATATAAACTAAGTATTGGTTAAATATTACTGATAATAACTTATACAAAATAACAAACATGGACAGTAAGAAAATAAGCAAATTGTAACATATAAAAACCCGTACTAGTCACATTGTACCTTCCACTTTTATACGTTCTACTTGTTCCAATGATTTGATGAGAATAGCAGGATCACCATCATTTTTCTTTACAAATATTCTCTCTCCAGATATTCAGTTATACTAAAAGCCGTACGATTTCCGTACCTGCCTAGTA
>DWNA01003492.1:0-10006 GCA_018249835.1 Heliconius besckei
AAAAAAAATGTAATATACTCTTTTTAATAAATAATAGATTTATTAATTATAACACAATAAGTACAGCAGATAGATATAAGTAAATAACTCTATATTACAATTACTTCAATTGGTCTATAATTAATATAGTCATTATGTGTAGTCATTTTTATTTATAATTTCTAGAAATTATGCAACATTTAGAATATTATAAATACAAAATTGTGATTTGGGAGATATGACATGACAAAAAAAATTGATAATAAAAACGAAAATTATAAAAATTATATGGAAATTCCTAAAGAAACTAATTCTAAGAGATGTCATAGAGGTGGATTAGAAAATCTTGCTTCATTTTACGACTTATACTTAGACTTATTGTTAACTTAAACTACACTCTGTTTCCGGACTTTCCACAAAATTTTTGAGACAACATATGATGTTAATAAAATGATTTCACTCGAATGGGGATCGATCTCACAACCATCGCGCTTAAAGTCTGTTCCACGACGTCACGGAGTTCTCGTCGCTTATATTATAAATTTTATAGGTTAAACATAAATGGTGCTCGAACACTAGCCGCGGCGGGCGAGGAGCGCGAGTACTACAACGACATGCCGGACAAAATCCCGCCTCCGGAACCCACCCACAGGCACCCCCCGCCGCCCCCGCTGGCCACACTCGCACCTATATCATCGTGAGTATACACCGATATAAACTTTTTTCTACCCGGTGACACTGTAAAGCAGCTTTAGTCATGAAACGAAAATATTTTTTGTAACGCTAGGTGTGAAGAGAGCGTCCGACACTACGTGAACCAGACGCCGCCGCCGCGCACTCCGCCCACCGCGCTACTGCCCGCCCACAGCACTGACATATTCGACATGCAGCCGTTCACGCTGGCGCCGGCGGTGGCGAGCGCGGGGGCGGGGGCAGCGTCCAGCAGTGCGTCGCCGTCGTCGTCGGAGGCGGGCGCGCTGCCGGCGGCGGCGCAGGCGGCTCTGCTAGCGCGCGAGCCCTGGTACCACGGGCCCATCTCGCGCGGCGCCGCCGAGCGGGTAAGCTATATTTGACTGCAGATTTTATTATAAGATTTTTCCTACTTTGCATGGTTTTTTCCCCGAGTGCATAAGTTCATAAAGCCTAACTTCAAAGCTGCCATGATTTGCCGATCATACTGTATTTTTGTACATACTATTTACGATACAAAATAATGAGGTAACAGTGGTAATTTTTGGAATAATCAATATAAATCCAAATAATATCAATCCAAAATTAAACCACCCGTTTGTGTTTTGCAGCTAGTAACAGAAGACGGGGAGTTCCTAGTGCGACAGTCCACCGCCTGCCCCGGACAGTTCGTGCTGACGGGGGCGAGACGCGGAACACACAAACACTTATTACTTGTCGACCCTAATGGCGTGGTTAGCTTTTTTTTTATTACAAATTTATTTCTAGTGTAGACGGAAAAGGTAGAGACCGTCATGCCCCAGGGACAGGAGCTTGCAATTGTAAATGCGACGGCTGTGGGTTCCATTTTCATTCAGGAAAATGAAATATTTAATAAACAATAAATATTGTTTTTGTTTTTAAATATTGTTTTTTGTTACATGTTTTTGTTAAATCTTCTCATTCTTCTTCGCTCTGGTAACAAAACAAAGAATGGCGACACGCAATGTCTCGAAAATTGAGGAGAGTTGTGGAGTGTCTTCCAAAATTCCCTCTACCTACCTTGCTACATGCAGGATACAGCGCAAACAAAAAAAAAGATAAACAACACAAGCATACCAACAAATAATTATTTTCCCTCGAAAATTTCAGGTACGCACAAAAGACCGAGTATTCGAAAGCGTTCCACATCTTATCAAGTATCACTGCAGCAACGAACTACCTATAGTCTCGGCTGACTCCGCGCTACTTCTCCGCCGACCCGTGCCGCGTTCCTGAGACACGACCAGACACCCTAGACCCGACCCCCCGCCACGCAGACCCGACCCCCAGCCTCCCAGGCTCGACCCCCAACCCCCTAGAACCGACCCCCAAACCACCAGACCCGACCCTCAAACCCGGCCATCTCGACCCGCCAATCCCGGGCAACCAAAACCAAGGTATATATTTACCTAGCGATCCAACAACAACTGAGTGTTATATAATCGTTCAGGAAGACTATATTGATATATATAATCTTCATTTATTAGATATATAAAGTTTATATTGCATCTTTAGAATAAAGGGATCTAACTCAAATTTCTAAAAGAAATTTCTTCACTAGGAAAATAAGAATACTCGACTTACATCTCTTTTATTCTAGAATTGCGACGCACTAATAGTGCTTGATCACTTTTTCTATTAGTAAAATTAATTTACATTTTATTACATTCAGTCTTCCCATACAATGTGCAAACAAAGGGCTATAACAATTTCAATGTTATTATACATGTTATATTGATAATATATATTATGCTACTTTTAACATTTTAAAGTGTTATTCCACACTGAGAATAGAAAAATGTTTTAGAAAACGTATAAACATGTTTAACGATAATCCATTCGAGTTCTGTTACTTTGAAAAATTTTTATATGTATATCTCTATGTATGCTACTTTTCAATAGTTTTACTATATAATATTTTATATAAAATAACTACTTTATAATATTCTATATTCCAATAGAGTTTGATTATGTAACATTATTTTAAAGATACATAATCTGTTTTCCATACATACACAGCATATAGCATATTTCTCAATTATGTTTATCAAAGGTTTTACGCTATGTGGAGACGTTAAATATTAATATTTTATATAAAAAGCTTCCTATGTTAAAAATAATGGGTTGGAAATACAGTGTAAACTCTATACAACTCTACTCAAGCAACTCTGAAGAAACTTTTGTGTTTTGTGACATTTTGAAAAACAATAAAAAATACTAGAATCAAGTCTGCGCAGCCGTCTGCAGCTAACTTCAGGCCTGTCACGACCCATCGACTGTTCTACTTCATGATATGATATGATAATCATACTTCAAGTAATAAAACCCTATACAAGTATTAAACAAAAAAGAAAATTTTATATAACAATGCAATTTTTTTCTAATTCTTAGCATTTAGTGTATGTAGTCTTCCAAGTTTTATTCTTGATAGATTATAAGTATTTTTTTTGTTGGCTTACCATACTATAAATGTTTTTTATGCAAAATAATGAAATATTAATTAGTCTTAGATATTCATTTTCATTTCAATCGACGACCTGTAGATGTGCCTTTAGAATTTTCATATCCCAAATATTTCATAATTCATGTCACACTATATGTTATATTATAGATATGTAGTTATGCAAAGTTAGAAGAGCTCGAGCACAAACTAGTCAAGTTTTTTGCGAATCTATTTTAAAAAATGTCACTTTAAAATTTATATTAATTCAAATTACTAGGCCTAAGTTTTTTTCTTACATGTAATAATTAGCATATAACTATTATAGTACACACTTTGAGTAATGAATGTGCGTGAAATTATGTATGTATAAGTTTCCAAACTTAATCTCTTAAGTGAAATTACTATATATGTTAATTATATATTTTTATATGAAAAGACCAAATTATATTTAACTGCTTCGTTGTAAATGTAAACTTGTCTTTACTTGCTTATAATTTTCTTAAAGCAACCTCTTACCATTCCTATTGATGTAAGCGATGGAATTGATATAAGTAATGAAGACTTTAACGTGTTCTAGGCGTTGACTGAAGTATATGGAAAGATATTTCGGCCTATTTTTATACATTTTATTCTAAAATAATCGCAATATACGTAATTATTATTATATATTTTTATTTATCTTATTTTATTATTACTATTAAATTGAGCTTGGACTATTTGCTGATCGGAATATCGAATAATTTTTATTATTAGGATAATTTTATATTAAAACTACATTTTGAAAATTAATTTGCCTCTGACCAAAAGATCTTCCTATTGTGAAAGACGGTATGCATGGATGTGTTAGTTAGATACTAGTTATCACCAAAACGTTAGTTAAATGTGAAGACGTCTTAGATAATTTAGACAATGAGTTGTTATACAACATACGTGCAATGTACTACCAAAAGTTTTTTTTTTGTATTTGAGAAATAATTTTACTGTAACTTTCTTTCATATTATCTGTACCTTTAAATCGATTTTGATTTAGCTCTCTGCTGATTTATTGTAATATTTGCAGACCAATGTCACTGTTGTTAAATAATATGAGCAGAAGTTCATTGCAATTACTATATCATCATGTCGAAGCAACGTTGTGGGTTCAATTCCCGCTTGGGAATAAAATATGTTTATTTCATCACTCTGGGAATGAGCTGTTTTCGTTTCATCCAAGTACGGCGACAAAGCACGCCGTTGAGTTCTGGCACTCAACTCGCAATCTCGAAAATTAGACGTTGCGTTGCTTGGGAAACAAAATACTTGACTCCTGCCTCCCTTGCTATATGCGGAGTCAATAGATTTCTATTAAGACATTTTTGTTAAAACAAAAATTGAATATTAATTTTGACTACAGTGACGTTGGGATAACATATATTAAATGATTTAATTTTATTTTATTTTACGTGTATAAAGTAGTTAACATTATATATTACATTAAAATAAGATATATACAACAATAGGTGCTATAAAGCTTACTTAAATATGTTAAAGTACGAATATATGAATAAGTATAATCGAAAAAGTATATTTACTTTTAAAAGACTGTAAACGTTTTATATTAAAAATGGAAAGAAGCATTAGCGAAATTATTAGATTTTATGAAGAAATGCGTTAAAACCAGCATATATTGTTGTTGTACGTATTTTTATATATTGCTGAGTAAACATTTTTAATGTTTGTCTTTATAATTCTAAAAATTTCGACTTTGCTTTTTTGGGCAGGTGTATTTGGAGTTAAATTTTCACAATCAGACGAAACATTTGAAAAAAGCATGGAAAACGGAAATTGATTCTAAATACACCTCCAGGTGGCGATGATGGAGAATTTGAAAGAAACGCTTAATCATTGTGTCATTTTCTGTCCTATAAGGAATTTTAATTGTTCGAATATTCAGTTCTGTTGTTATACACAGCTATATATTATGGACCTTAAATATTCACAATCTATTTTAGAATTTCTTAAAATAAAATTATAGTCCATTTGTTATTTTTACGAAATAATTGTGATTATAGTATAATAAATGTAAACAAAAAACATTCTTTTATTCTACATTTATAACATAATGGTTGATGTTTTGGTACGATTAATTTTTTCCATAGACTAGAAGGAATTTAAAAAAAAGATAGTGTCGATATTTTATAAGTTTAATAAAAATTTAATATTACAGTATAAACAGTAAGGTCGTAAATGGCAGTGATGTTACATTACTTATAAAATAGATCAGTATTCACAATCCCATTCCAAAGTCCCCTCCGGGGCGCGGCGGCAGGGGGACTACCGAGTGATAACATACAATAAACTTAGATACAGAACAAGCAACAACAATGATGCCACCTTGCCTATAATTTAATAAAAAAAACATGAACAAAGGTCCTGTTACTCTTTTTTTGACATATAAATAATATTTAAATTCTATTTACTGCCATAACATTTTATTATTATAATATATTTAAATATTTTTAACAGAATTTGTAACTGCAGTTTTTCATAAATTTAAACTAGTTCTTTATTTTTAGCGACGTTATATTTGCAAAATATAATTGCTTACTTTCCAAGGTAACCATATCTGACAACAAAATCACTAAGGTGGCAACACTGAGTAACGAGAGCTCCTCCCCCGTCCGCCTCTACCGCCCTCTGCCGACCTCTGCCAACATTGTCTAATTACTCCGAGCCAAACAATAATTACATCTAATTTTGTCATACAACGAAACAATTTCATATTAAACATTCATTTGAATAAATAAACTCGACAGTCGGTCCCTTCGACAGACTAAAATGCAATTAACTAGTGCGAATAATATATTCGTCCGCTTCCAGACGGCGCCTGCGCGGTATGCTCTTTGGGACATAGCAGCACTGTCTCCGGACCCTCCTAAAACGCAGAGCCTAACTCCGTGCCTCACTTACGAACTACTATTCGCTACGACGATTATACTAGGAAATCAAAACTAAATCAGTGTCATAAAATAAATAAATATAATTCTATACAAAAATAATACATTTACCGGTGAACCCTCGCTCGAGTCGGCGTCGCCCTACACTACGTTCGGCTAGCGGCGACCCGCAGTCGTCCAAAATTGACATCGCTTTTAACATTATCTCTCACAATTACAAAAGTGATCGAGGAGTTTGTAAATTGTAAATGTATCGATTTACAAAATTAGCTTCTTCACGAAAATATTCGCCTCGTCCTACGTCTTTATACTCACGAGCCGTGTATTAAAAATAGACAGCAATTTTTCTAGTGATCACTTACTATACTTTTTTACAGTTGGTCAAAAACGACAACCACAATCACTCGTGTGTCACAAATATACAGAAATCTAGCTTGCGACTAACTCGATAGCAAGACGGGCGCGGCGCTCGTCGCCCGGACGCCTATCGATAAATAAAATAAGCATTACAGTAGACAGAGTGGCCGCGCCCATCAGTCGGGACCGGCGGGCGCGGGTGTGGGAGGCGCGGGCGGCGCGGCGGGCGCGGGCCGGTGCAGCGTAAAGGCGTCGTACACCTGGCACAGCTCATCCATGTGGTGCTCCTCCAGGCACAGGAAGCCCTGCAGCGTGGGTGAGGCGCGGCGTGCGCATGCCAGGCAGTGCACCACGTGGCGGCGCTCGTGCTCGCGCACCAGCAGCGCGTGCCACACCTCGCGCTCGCAGTTGCCGCAGTAGTGTGAGGCCTCGCCACGCGCGCGTCCGTGGAAGCGCACAGGCACGGCGCGCGCGCGCACGGCTTGCAGCGTGCCGGCGGCGGCGCGCAGTGTCTGTAGCAGGCAGGCGCGCATAGCGCGGTGCAGACGCGGGTCCGACACGCGGATGTTGCGCGCCAGGTTCCACGTGAGGTGCACCATAGGCACGATCGACTTGAAGTTCTGCACTTTGTTCCACTCGTAGCGCTCCAGCGCCAGCGAGTACTGGCGCGCCGTGAGCGGGCCTACGTTCCACGCGATGTTGTTGCACCAGCCCGTAGCCTGCACCCAGTGCACGCAGCCTGCGTTGACCCACACCAGGTCGCCGGGGCGCTGCGTGAAACGGTACACGGGCACGCCATGCGCGCGTAGCTCGTCGGGGTCGGGCCACCACGATCCATGCAGGTAGGACAGGCCATGGCGGTCGCACAGCTCGCGCACGCCGCCCCAGTATGCGTCGGGCACTCCGAACCACTCGCAATCGCCGGGCCCAATGTTTATGTTGATAGAGCAGAAGTTGTTGTTCTCCTGGTGGCCGGGCGTGCGGCTGCCGGGCACCTTCATGTACAGCTGCACGGTGTTCATGCCGAGGATGACGTGGCCCACGTGCGATAGCATGTTGGCGGCGGAAGCAACGCGCGCGAATGCGGGCAGCTTCTGCAGCTCGGTGAGCTGAGGACGCCACTTGCGCTCGTCGGAAAGGTCCACATTGGTGCCGAAGCGTAGCATGCGCGCGGCGCGACGCCGCTTGGCGGGCCCGGAACCCGACTCGCGCCCGTCTGAGTCGGACAGCGCACCGGCGCCGGCCGCAGGCGCGCCGGGCGCCGCGCGCTCCTCGCGCAGCGACTCCTGGAAGGAGCCGGCCTGGTACTGCGCGTACTTGCGCACGGTTGTGTGCGACCGGTGCGAGGCGCAGGCCCACACGCGGCGGCGCCCGTTGGCGTCCCAGTTCTCGTCGGCTGACTGCATGAGCTGCGTGCGCACCTCCACGGCGTGGTCTGGCCAGGCCTCCACAAGCGTCTTGGTGGAGAAGAGGCCGAGGTCAAGCTTGAGCGCGGCGGTCAGGCCGCGCACGACGGCGATGGGGTGCTTGAGGCAGAAGTCCTGCAGCTGCGGGCTGAAGGCGTCGCGCTTGGACTCCACGTACACGAAGGGCGCGGGCGGCGCCAGTTGCTCGGCGGAGAGGCGCGGGGGTGGCACGCCGGGAGGCTCGGGCGGCCCGCTGCCGTCACCCAGCACCGACCACGACGACGGCGGTCCTGCGTTCTCTCTGGACACAATATAATACGTGAGTTAGATTGATGAAACAAAATAATATACTGAAATAAAAGCACTAGTTTGACGACAATACGACTAAAGAAAAAGACTCACTTGCAAGCGTCGAGTATCTGCTTGGAGGTGAGCGCAATGTGAAAGGAGACGGGCTTAAGAGGGTCGGTCTTGAGCGGTTCGAGCTTCACGACGGGCTGGCGGCCGCCGAGCACCACCTCGTTGCTGTTGCCATTGTTTGGACTTTCTGCTGAACGAAATTCAGTCATGTCACTATAGTTTTTAATTAAATTTAATCTTATGATGTCCCGAAATAATCTTAAATATGAAATTATATATTATAATAAATGTTTATTTCTCTAAATTACGAGCTTAAATTTAAACCTTCACATAATATATGCATTTTTACTTTAACGTTTTACACATTGTCAAAATACATTGAAAGATGATTTTTAAAATAGAACTGTCATTATTTTAAAAAGATGCTACATCGGATCAAAAAAATAAAAACATGAAATTATATGGAAGGAGAGCCGAAACGGAGATTTTGCGTGTTATTTGACCATGTCAGAAAATCATATGGGGAAAAATCTTGTACTACTTCTTTAGCCTACCATAGATGTACCCTTCATATAGCGGCGGGCGTGCGTTGAGAGGCTGCTCTAGAGGCTGCGTCAGATAACTAAAAAAAATCTATTTTCGGAAAATTCGAGCGTGTCTGATTAAAGCAAAGCTCGTTCAACTTAGTTAAGTTAATTAAGCACATGCAAAACAGTGTATAGTTCAATAATCTAAAAAAAAAACATTAACTGAAAATACTGGAGCGTGATAGATGTTTTTCGACTCAGTATTTCGATTTGACTGATTGTTTTTACATTTTTGAAAATTCGTACATGCTCTCTTGTTCGCTCTAGTAAACATAAATAACGTAAGCTTTTATTCGTTTGTGAACATAATCTTCACTTCACATCATCTTCCAATAGGGGGACCCTATGACGATTTGGTAGCTGCAAATTTAGCATTCCTCTCTTACTATGTACTAAAAGCTCCCAGAAGATTAAAAAGGTGTTAAAATTTGACTCCCATATTTGTTTACACGTGAAAATACCTCAACACGTACGCAATTTTAGGTTTCGTTAGTTTAAGGTTTCGTAAGTTTAAGATTGCCTTTCTAAGAAAACAAATAGACGATTCGACTTGTAATCTACGTAATAAAACGTAAAAACAAAACAAAAAAAGTACTCAAACACGGAACAAGTTCCGAGTGCCAATTGAAATGAATATGGGAAAAACTCATTCTTACTCGAGAAGGGATTCAGAACTATTGTCTAAAGAAACCCGTTTATATGTGAAGATCATTTATTATAATATTCAATATTAGCGACCCGCGACTCGCGGGTTCGCCTGTTTTAACGACACCTATCCGTTACGATTTTTATTAAGTATTGATGATGATTATGTATATAAAATATCATTATTATATCATTAAGTAAGTTCGATCCCCACTCGACGAAATGAAATATCTTTGTAAATTTATATTTTAATTTCTTTTCTCTGGTGTCCAGGGCAAGCTCTGGTTCCAACCCTGCTGTGCGCGGAATACAGCGTGAAGCTGATATAATTTTAATTTACAAAATATTATTAACAATAGATAATAAATGGAAGTGTCATATTTTTGGGATGTGGTTAGGTTAGGTTAGTATTTGGAGCCTATATAAGCGGTGTTATGTTCCAGTTGGAACTTAACTTAACGGCCTTAACGACAATATTTACATAGATAAAATCTAATCCATTGATCAGTGGACACTTTGTTTATAGTTACAATTTAGAACACCGTATATCATATCGGTTGCCGTTTCGCTTATTACAAAATA
>DWNA01003493.1:0-10005 GCA_018249835.1 Heliconius besckei
ATAATTTTGAAGTCGGTGCCAAGTAAAACAAACAGGCTTAGTAATTAGATATTGTAGTAAAGGTGTTGTAGTATTAGTTTGACACCGACTTCAAAATTATAAAATCTTTGTATAATTATTTTTCACTCTTTAGTTCGTTGTTAGAAGTCGGTTTTTGTTTTTGTTAAAAATTATTTTTTATACAGTTGCTGGTACTGGTGACGACTGAGTTGTGAGTTGTGACCCCCTTGAGACTTTGGCATATGGTGTGTCCCACTTTATTTATCAAATTAAAAATACTTTTCTTTTGTTCCAACGGATATATGACGGATCAACAATGTTATTTTAATTTTAAACATTCTGGAGAACTCTTACTGTATGCAAGTTTAATGGATATGGATATTTAATTGACGATGTTCATGCAGAGTGGCTAATTATATTGAAATATAATTAGCCCATTCAAACAAATGTTTCCTGGGCATATATAAATAATTACTTGCTAAATTCTGACCGGCGGTTCTAAAAGTGTGTGTTGCTTGGTCTGATAAACGTTTGATATTTATTCAAATATATGTTTATTTTAAAATTTCAATTTGATTTTAATTATGAATGTTTTAATTATCAAGACCTATAAACTGAACCTATAATACTTACATTCATGAATAAGAAAGTCTACGAAGAAGTAACCACGATCTACATCCAGTATTTAAAATTTTTTTTAGAGTTAGGTCACTTTGGTATCGTCTGTGTAAATTTCGCATTCGATATTGTATTTTATGATATTCACCACTTGTACACTTGGAGTATCTGACACAACGTGGAAGCTTTAACGAGGTTAAAAGATACTTATATTATAATACGTACATATATCGAGAATATAATATAATTATAAAGTCTATTTTAAGGGTCATTGTAGAACAAGAGGTCATAGCATCTAGGAAGACAGGCGCCGGGGCACAAGAGTGTGACTGGCTTCGATTCTCACTCGAAGTTATTAAATATTTAATATTTTTACGAAACGAGAACTCTGGTAACGAAGCAAAGCGCAGCGTTAAGTTCCAAGCAATGCGCCCAGCAGGCAGCGGAAGGTGGGTGTGAAGTGTCCTACTAAGACTTATAATGAAACTTTTCAGTAATATAGCAGTAGGCTAAAGCCGTTCCACTCGCGGCTTCGACTGTATATCACCTATATTTCTTTTATTATGCTGCATTTGTAAACAGATACATACATGCAATCATGGGCACTACGTGGCTGGATGATGGGACGTCATCCGCGCGGGGGGGGGGGGGACTCAAGCCTAAGCTTGCTAGGTTATAAAATATAACATAACAGGTTCTCAGATTCCCTCTGGCTAGTTTGATATGCGCCGCACGAATCTAAAAAAATATAACAACATGTTCAAGCGGGCGAAGCCGCGGGCGCGTCTCTAGTATAGATATAAATAGATTATCTATAATAACATAGGTAGGTTATTTTGCCACTAAATCCATACAGCAACAAATGTTAGCGTACCTTTAACAAATAGCTGTATTAATCAACACTAAAATGACTAAACGTTAGCGGAACACGCCATTAGTCCCACAGCTCCTATCAATCATTGGATGTGACTAATATTTGGAAATTGGGGCAAATCGAGCTTTTCCATATATGTATGGAAGAAATTGCTAAAATAATTTCTAGCTAAAAGGTTTTTATTAGAACTTTTTCTTCCATTTCTTGTCAGTAATATTTAATTAAATTGTATTATTTGTTTGTTTGTGACCCAATATGACACTCTGTTTTCCGCACGCAGCTCAATTTTCTAAGCATTGTGTGTTGGGTGATGGAACCCGATGCCGCCCAATTAATTCCTTCGCGTCAGTGGAACCCACGACCGTCACCCATGATGAAGCAAAAGTGACAATATACTCATATAATACCCATTTAGGCAAACATCCTTTCAAGTAGAAGGTTGGCACAACATTCGAAAACTTGACTAGTAATCATTTAATGAGCTTTAACATATAATTAATAACGTTTTACCATTAATTTGTGTAAATATTTATTGCGTAATATGTAAATATATAAAGTATAAGCAACGATGGTGATGCCGATGTCCTTCTATATGTTACATAGAATAAGCCGATAATCCAAATAACTTAATTGTAAAAGTTACTAATACCATGTCTTGACGGATTATTCTACTTCTCATAGAAGTAACTACGATATTAACACATACATCTTTTCACTGGGACTTTTCACATTTTCCATTAAAAGGAAAGAGAGCGTGAGTGAAGGCTCTTAATTTAATCACAGATATTTTAAGCCTCGCGCTGTATCCAGCACATAGCAGGGATGGGTGGATGCAATGCGTGTTGAATGGCGGTATTAAACGCCGCGCTTTGCATCTACTCGAGAGCGACCAAATGAAAATAAATAGTTCATTTCCTTAAGTGGGAATACATAACCGGTCGCACAATGTTACAGTAGTAAGTTAACAGCGTTAATAGGCACCACGACTGGCCTCAAGCTACACATATATTAGAAGGACCAGAGTGAGAATGAACAAGGCCTGCCGTAATTTACATTTATATTTTTCAAAGAAAATAAATGTACTTTTATATTATATAGTAACTTTAAGCGATTTTCTCGTTTCGCAGGTTAAGATAAGATCTAGTGTTGAGACATAGCCGGAAGTGGCGGAACTTAACGCCAATTACATACCTACTAATATTATATAGTCCTCTCATATAAAATTAAATAATAATTTCATCACTGTCTATTTCTGACATGGTTAAATTAGGCGGGTCAACTATTGCTGAAACTTTAATCATCCGTCGCGTGTTAAGGGCTCATTTGCATGCCACATTTACGCGCTATGGGAGCGTATTTAGTGTAAGTAGTGTTTGTAAGCGTGGAAAGGAACGTTGTGAACGGTTTTTCGTAATTTCTTTGTATTTTGGATAAACGGTTTTTAGTTTTACGATAGTTGTTAAAATTAAATTTTGCATTATTACTTTTGCGTTTCTTCTCTAATTTTGATTGTTATTTTAAATTTTGCATAAACTATATTTGTAAATTTTGTTTAATAAAATAGACAAGAAATATAATTTTGTCAATAAAACGAAATGAAAACTTTTAACTTGTAGTGATCTTGTATTGATATTAATTTATTACTATCTAAACTCATTGTATTATCTTACATGAAAGTATAGTAATATTATTATACCTAGTATGTATTTGGCTGAATGCGGTTAAGTCCACGTCACGTAAAAATACATACGGATCGTGATAAATGATGCAATGTCACCTTTTGGCGGGAAACGTGCCGCTTCTTCATAAACGTCACTTTTGATTTATGTTAATATTAAATTCTATTATTTTATGTAATAAACATTTTTAACACGCTTTTATTAGATGCACTTGCCCTTTCCTTTTATTTACAAAAGAAAACTTAATGAAATTAAAATTAAAACGTAATAATTTTTTATATTTTTAAATTAACAGTAGTTTTTTGTTAAATTATTATTTGATTATCTCGAATTAACATTAATTTGGACAAGAGCGAGTATGGATTTACTTATGAACAGTGATCGCTTTCTCGTACTTCTCCAGAAATAAGACCAAACCAGACCTTTTCGTCATAAAAAAGTGAATCATTCTTGAAGTATTTCATTGATTCATTCATTCCAATTTGTAAACATTTACATTGTAATGCAAGTTGCGATAACAGCCTAAAATATAATAACGATGTGTTTATTTCATAATATCCTTTTTATTTTTCACAGTTTAATTTACCATTTTATTTTCTTCTATGATCGTTAAAATTTACAATAGTTGCAGGACGAACAAAGTAACGCAACTCCGTTTTCCATTTTTGAACCAATGTAGAGTAAAAATCTAAAAAGTAGGTGCATATATATAAAATTCCCGTATAGCAGAGTAGAGAGGGATTTCTATGCTTCTGTGTATCTCGCATATAGCAAGGTAGTCACAGAGACCCTAATGTTAAGAGTTAATACACTCCATTTCGCATTTTCTGCGCCAATTGAAAAAAAAATCTGGGACAAATTCCATGCAGACAAAGTCACGGTTCGAAATTAGTTCATTTCCATATTGTGATGACTAAATGGACGGATATACTCAAACACGCCCACAAAGTTCCGCGGGATTCCGACATTCCGTGTCCGCGTTACATTCATTGTTTACTTTGGCAATACAAATCGCGATATTAATAAAACAAACTTAATTTTTCCCTTTGTGTAGTGGTCGGGTTTCTGTTTCATGTGGTGGGTTCGATGGTCGCAAGAGGGATTTTTTATTACAGACTTGTACTTTATTTGCCAGTAATATTTGTGTGTGAAATTTTAAAAACTCTATTTGATGTTAATTAATCAATAGTGATGTTAATCTAAAAAGATCGTCGCAGGGAAATTGCTGGTTAGAAATAGATAGATAGACTGAGGAGACACGAACACTCCTGCCCCCCATTCCCAGGACGGAATATCGTATCGATATAAGCGCCATACAGCAAGACCAAAAAAAAGGACACGATAACAAAGAACTTGTCAAACAACATGAGTTCAAATTTCATATAATTTTGGGATCTCTTGAAAATGCTTATTTGAGCTTACTTCCCGGGCGACCTTATTTACCCTCTCCATGTTATACCCTCGTTTCTGTCAATACAATATAATTTTGTATTTTTTCATTACAAAAAAAATAATATCTTTAGGTGTAATATGCTTTCTTTGAACTTGAGTTATAAAATAAATAAAAATATTTTTAGTAGCAAATTCGTCTAATTCGAGAAATACTTTTTATACTAACATTTTATCATCATGAATTTTTATCTTGAAAGGAAAAATATTTTTTTCGATATGAGGTAGGTACGCTATATATAAGGTACATACGTTAGGCTGTATCAATATTATAGGAGATTTTGAAAATCATTTTGAATGAAATATGTTCATTTTGTAAGCATTTCCAAGCAGAGGCTGTTGTGGTTCCATGGTGGTTGTGGCCGTTGCAACTAATTCGATTCCCAGTCGTGACAATCAAATTTAATATTTTCATTCCTTAATTTGGTAACAAAACAAAGGGCACCGTTGACTCGACAATTCGGCGGTGGAAAACTGAATGTCTTGCTGGAAACAGAAGACATTCTGTTTCCAATAAGACATTCCGCTAAGACATTCACACTAGGTTCCCAGCTACAGCGTGAAGCTAAAAAAAGTACTATGCTATTCTAATGTATTATCTGTTAAACAAGAATATACATATACTTAAAGAAACAAATTTAAAACAAAATCCTTAATGCCTCTCACGTGGGTGAAAGTAGTAGTTGATAGATACAAATCGTATATCAGAGCCTGACTGAAACTGACTCATTCTCCCATTGTGAAGCTGCACCCACGTACTCTCAGTAACGTTAACTATCTATGACGCATTTGTAGTGATAGTCAATTTTTTTGCATCATAGATTTAAAAATGAATATCTACAAAATATTTCAAAAATAATCATCTTCAAAAATGGCTGTCGTGCTTAAGACTTTTGCAATCAAGTTTTGTATTATGGAATGAATGTAAAGCTACCACCAGCGCGGAAGGTGGTCCTGCTGAGAGAGCCGGCAACGAACGCATCAGTTGCTCTTTTCAATGTCGATGTTTTAATCTAATTATTACAAAGACTGTTTTTACAGATATTTGAAATTTGGAATAGATTAGAAAGTTCTTTTTGGAACGCCATAAATAAAGAACAACAACAACAGTAGAAAGTTCTGTCAGAAAGTTTCGTCAATGTTCACGAATCCTTTGGCTCCCGTAGCCTTGGCTAGTAGGGGTGGAGGGGGAGCACCGTGAGGTTTTAGTGGGTACGAACGAAAGGCTAAATTATCTCGAGAAATTGTTACAATCTCATTCATACAATTCAGTACTCCAGAATCGTGGTTTTTTAACTAGTTGGTGCTTGTCTTAAACTAACGCTGTCTGTACTAGAAAGTGGGAAATATAAATATTTATGAATAATGAGACCTTGCGGTTTTGTATTTAAAATATAACGAGTGATTGTGTGACTAGTGATTGACAAACCGTAGTCCTTAGTTTAACCTTAGTCAAACTTTAATCATTCAAATATTACCGAACGTGAAAATTAATTTCAATAAAATGATGCTTCTCAATTAATTTCCTGAACGAACTTTACTATTGTGTCAACAAACCGGCTCTGGCTACAAAGAGTTTGAAGTGTAATGCGTCACTGTAGGTGTAGCCGGCGTTGTTTACGTGACGTACGAGTACATACATAAGACAAAAGGTTTCGGTTGATCAAAAGAATAGATTCTAAATTGTCGAAAATAAAAATTACCTGGTCTAAAAATTGATTTACTTCTTTGAGTGGTGCACCGGCACAGCTGCACTCCGTTCTCTATAAAGTGTTGTGTGGAGGACATTAACATTGGATTTTGGTTGTTACCAGAGCGAGCAAATGCAAATTATTCATTCTTCCAAATGGGAATGGAACCACAACCGTTCACAGTCAGGGAATGCACCATTAAGGTTCAGACATTGAATCTATTAATATTATATATTTAAGGAACATTTAAAATGTAGCACAAACATTTCATATTTAATAGGTAAGAAATGAAAATATATTTGTATAGTTTCAAAGAATAACAACCAATTTGCTAGCTTTTAAACATAAAAATATCGTGATTCATTTAATCAATGTGTGCTATTAACATTCTTTTAGACGGTTTATCGGCACCGAGGGATGTCCAAATATACACTTAGTAAAGTATACGAGATATGAATCATTATATGAATATTATAAACACGTGTCTCTCATCAAATCAGGTTGATCTTTATGTGTTTAATGCCATGTTTTTACGACATGGTTCGTTAGATTTAAAACAACATGTTTTATGAAATTATATTTTTTTAGCTTCAGGATATATCTCGTATTAAAGCACTTAGTTCTTTACTTTCCAAACACCAAGCACCAGAGCAAGAAGAAGAAAAATAACAATTCCTTCGAGTGAGAATCAAATCCACATCCGTCGCGGGTATAATCGCACACTGGTGGCCCCGTGCCAGGACTAGGATCAAACGTAAATAATTTATACTTTTATTTCATAAAATGAAATCGCTCTGATTATTGTAAATGATGTCTAGACTTGGACATTTTGCACTCTCTATCCAATCTGCATTGTAATTGTTAAGATTTGCTAAATATTACATTGTGCATCTCATTTATTTTTAGTTTCTTTTTAATTTCATCAACAATCTTGATATTTTCCATTTTACAATTTTCGACTTGGTGAAGACTCTTATCTAGTGATAGACCTAGTGTCCGTATTCGAGACATTTTTTGTTGATTAGTATCATTTTTAATACCAATAAATTTTAGATACAATATTATTCATTTTCCCGACATTACGTACTACCACTAATTAAAAAATATAGTTAGGCTACTCTAATAATATTTTGTGTAAACTTCTGTCACTTTATGTGTATTTTACACTAAGATATAATTTGTAATGTTCTTTTGCTGACAACCATTCTAAATTGATCTTAGGACTATGAATAAAACATAATTGTTTATGCATATGATACAGAGGTTGATTGATTGTTTATTTTATGGCTTTTACGCGTGCCAGTAGAGCACAGTTTACTTCGCCAATGTCACGTAGAATGAAGAAATGCAGAGGATAATAAAAAAGGATTACCGATTAAATGTCAAATCAAATTGACAAATGTCAAATTAATTTTAATTAACATTTTCTAAGTAGCGATGTAACTAGAATATAATCTCTTTGTTACTGTACAACCTCCTTCGAGTGTTCTCCATACAACGTGACCTTGGCTAAGTGATTGGTGCTCAACTGACGCTAGAAATGCAATAAATTAAGAGCTGAACTAAACTTCAAAATCTGTTTGATTATTAAAGACAAAGTAAGCTGCAACCTATAGTCTTGGGAACTTTATAACAAATTATTTTTCAACTAATTAGTGAGTACCATCGAAGGGGGTCAAGAGGGGAGATCATCAGCGTGATAGAACTTGAGCCTACATCAAACACGTTTCAAGACTCAAAATAACGCTAAATTCACATTTTTTTTGCAATTTTTTGCTTTTTGTCTTAGATAGTAATATAAAGGTTTCAGTATTTTAGGAGTTGTTTTTATATTGTTAAGTTGTTTTTATATTGTTAATAATTCCAATAGATTTTGTAAATTTTGAATGAAGTAGTTCCGCTACTTAAATATGTTCACAGCTGAAATATGTAATACTTTTTTCCCTTATAGCTGGGTAGGGGTAGGGTATTTTAGTGTGAAATATCCCGTTCCCCACGCACCCCCTAATCTTCGAGACGTTGCGTGTAGAGTGACGGAACAGAACGTAGTGTTTTGTCTACCAGGGCTGGAAAAATTCTTATCAACATCTACTAAACGTGTTTCCTAAACTCGAGAAGAAGAACCCATTACCTACGCTATTTATTATAAGTACCCATGTTCTTCTTTACTAAAATGTTCTACTACACGTTTTCAGAGCTATTTATAATGTAATTAAATAAATGTATATCACATAAACTAATAAAGTGTGTAATTTCGCGATTCCGACTCTTCCAGTCATAATATTTATGCAACGATTCGTTTAAGACTCGGTCTGTGCTAATAAAATTAGATTACTCATATTTTTTTCTTAATTCAAAGTGGAATGTCAGATATTTGAGGTCGTTATTCACATTCCAATTCAAAATATTATTTATTGAAATAGACCATTATAAGCACTTTTGAACCGTTGAATAAACATATGAACAGACAGCTACCACCGGTTCGGAAGGAAGTTCTGCCGAGAAGAGCCGGCAAGAAACTCAACAGTTGCTCTTTTCAAAGTCAATGGTATACTTGGTTTAATTAGTACATTTGCTGGTAGCTATCCCGCATTACATTCAATAGACATTATTTCCATACATGTTTATATTCTAAATATTATTATTAATATTAAAGAGATAACCTACTTTTCAGACACTCCGAACCTCACTATTCACCTAATTTTAGGAGATATTGCGTGTTGAGTGGCGGAATTCAATCCATCCTTTGTCGTCTTAGCAGACCATTGAAATAAAAAGATAATATTTCCTCGAGTGAAGATTGAACCCCCTTCCTCAACGCGTTGACATCTGGATACACTGCCGCTGCGCCACGACTATCTTTTAAATATTATACTTAACATTCAAATCCAAAAACGTCACGTACATACAGGTCAAACTGATAACTTTATTTTCTTGAAATCGGTTAAAAATATAAATAAGAACAAGCACAACCAACTAACTATACTAACAACAATGCGCTAACGTGCGTTGTAATTCGAACCGTTTTAAATCAAGACATACGCCATTAGCTACCGTGCTGCACTCTAGTGTGGCCTAGTTAGAGATACTATTGCTATAGTAGCTTATAGTTCGGGAGATGAATTATGAAGTATATGACTTTGAAAATTCCTCACGGCTCATTTGTAACACACCGGCTTATTAACAACGGTTGTGAGATCGAATTCCACTTGGTGTTTAATAAATTTTGATAACGGAGTGTTTGAACAATAGGTTTCCTCGGCTGCTGCTATATGCGGGATACAGCGTGAAGCTAACAATAATTTATTTACTTGTCGTTATTAAATCAAATACTATTGCTTATTAAAGTGGCCATTAGTTAAATAAACATTTAAGTTGTCCAATTGTTGAACCTATCAACAAATCTACTCAATATTCAGTATACTTCAAATAAAAATCTCTTCATCAGGTTATAGCCATTATAGAAAAAATATTTATGATTGTGTCCTTTGATTCATGATACAACCAACGAAGCGAAAAGTTTCATTTGAATAGATATTGTATATTTAAAACAATGATAGCTAAACCTGGCACTGTATCTGTCTGGAAGCGAAATGGTTATGAGTTCGATTCCGCCACGTAGTGTTAACGTTCCCATTAATTCTAGATGCATTGTGTGTCGAGTGGCGGAACTCACCGTCGCATTTTGCCTCAT
>DWNA01003494.1:0-10005 GCA_018249835.1 Heliconius besckei
TATTTCATCTCCTCGAGTGGGGATCGAACCCATAACCAGCTGGTTTTTACCTCAAGTTTGGTCTCAAGTTTCATCCAATTTTAAACCTTATTATTTTGCTATTACGTGTCAGTTTCGCGTTTATGTTCTTTTTTGTATTTTTTAATTTCTTTTTCCATTCTGTAAGTGTAAAATTATTCCCTTTTTTCACAAAATACATTCAGTATTTTGTGTTTAAAAATTTTTTTTCACTTAATTTGGAATTTTTATTTCACTCCGTAATTAAATATATCAAATATTATTAAAAAAGCGATCAGCGCAAAAACTATTTAAAATTCTGTATATTGAAAATATATAATATAATAAAGTGTATATAAAAATATATAAAATAATAAAATGTATATTAAAAAAAATATAAAAATAATTGTATAAAAAAGAAAATAATAAATAATTACATTTTAGTAGCAAGATATTGTAATTTAACCTAAAACGTACAATAATAAAAAATAAATACAGAAATAAAACTAATAAACATTTTACATTTTCTTTATTGCTTATAAACATTTGTTTTAATTATATTTACACAAATAGTATTTCTGCAAAACAATTAAAATATACTGCTAAAGATTACAACATTGCTACAAGATAAACTTGCTCTTATATGTTAAAAACAATAGCATTGGGTGTTTAATACAAAAAAGTACGATGTTTGTAGCTTTTCAATCAAATTCGCCTATTCTCGTCTCTTTTTTTCTTGCGGTACGTACTATAATAGAGAGAGATACAACTGTGCTAGTGTCGATGTAACTTGATTAGTGCTTACTGCTTACTCTCATGAAACTACGTATGTGGAATAATGGCTATGTGTACAGACACATAACCACAACGTAACATGTGCGTAGTTTCAAATAACCGCGTAGCTCCGAATCACGGCATAACTAGTTTCGACGACAGCCCGAAACTAGTTATGCCGTGATTTGGCTTGTAAGCAGTTTCTGAAAGTAGTGACGCTACGTAACGCCCATGTCTATTTATAACGTTCCAAATTGTTTGACATTACCAGTAAATGACATTTCAAGTTGTCTGTTACAAAATGACATTTATTTTAAGTTTTACTTTTGTATAAGTAATTGTATGGTAGTTTTAGGCTTAACATTTCTAGATTTTAACGCCGTGGTTTAACTGCCGCCTTTGTAATAATGACCACGGTTTTATAAAATATACCACAGTGGTCAATATTTTATAGGACACGGATAAGTTTAAAGACGTCAATATCTGTTTCGTCTTAACATTTCTTTACAAACATGTAAGCTTATTTAGAAAATGATGTTATAACGTCGGCTATCTGATGTATAGTGAGGTTATGTTTATTTTAGGTCTTCCAGTCCAAACTCTAAACTGCTTCAACGAACTATCGAGTTGAACTACAGAAATAAGAAACGTTCCAGTTCTCTAAAATGGATTGTTGTAAACGCTGTACTCTTGTTGGTTTTCGTTTATGATTTGTAAGTATTGATACTTTTATATATACTTTATTATAAAATGTACCGCGTTTATTAACATGCAAGTAAAAAGTAATTATAAATACAACTTATCATACTCTGTCTGTTGGCTTCTCCTAGACATAAATTTTAGATCCACCATGACCATAAGAAATTTTTTTTTGTAATTTAAGACTGTAAAATAAATGAGCAATTTTTTTTATTATATTATGTTTAAGGTCTTGTAAGTGTCCAGGATATATCTCAATATTACATTATGTAGAACTGATAACTGCTGCAATAATGGCGGCTAACTTGGTGCATTATGCATTTTCACTGATGCCCAGCAGAGCTCCGAAGCTGCCTCTATCTCCCAATCAACAGAAGTTACTTGGAATATTAAATAAAGATGTTGGTAAGGAGATGTTTTGTTTACTTTAATAATAAAGTCTGTTAATCTATTTGCCAATTGGCAAAGACCTCCTCCAATCTTTTCCACTCCCTTCTATCAATTGCAACTCTGTGCCACATTTTCTCTGCCACCTGTCTTATATTATAATCCCATCGCTTTTACTGTACCATTGTGTGACTAATTTGCGCCACTTATCTTTGCCTCTGATTGTGTGTCCAGCCCATCTCCATTTAAGTCTCTTGATGTTTAATATTACATCATTAACTTTAAGTATTATCTTCATTTTTTAGTCTAAGAACATTCAGTAAAGCGATGTGCAATGTTTGTTTTTGGTTCTGGATTGGTTGTGTATGTTTCTTATCATAGTTATTTCATTTAACAGTTGGAGGGTGGTAGTTGACTACCCCACATTGACTCTCTAATAGTTTGAGGGCCGCCTTTATTTTTCATGTTTTGGAATGGGTTTATTTTAGTAAGTTTTGCTGGTTGTAATAGGTTTTTACTGCTAAAAGTATTTGGAGTAGATGAAGGCGCTGGAGAGGATGGCATTCTTTTGCATTACTACGCCTCACTTTTATCACGAAATATTAATTTTAAATTTTTTATATTCACATATTTTCCGCTGGCTCTAGCTTCTTAAAAAAAATTTACTATTTTTTCAGATTTCATTTCTATGCCAAGTCGGTTTTTATTGTCGGTTTTTTGACCAATTCTGTATGTATTGCTTACTTAATTTGTATTGTTTACTTTACTACAGCTAATTATTTTAATAGATTTATATACTGAATTAAGCTAACTTTACATTATTCAGTATACACACATTATTATTCATTTCATCAAAAAATACTTTCTAAAAAAAATCAGCTTCAAGCCGTATCTCGTACACAGCAGGGTAGGCAGAGGGAATCTTGTGTTAAGACACTCCATCTCCCATTTTCCGCCATATTCTAGAGGCATTGCATGTTGAGATGGAAATGTACACTTTAATAAATATTTCATCGCTTCAAGTGGAGATCAAACCCACAACCAGCAGATCTTACAGTCACACTTTGTGCCCCTGCACCACGACTGGCCTCAAATTAAATAATTTAATTTATATTCATTGTGAATATAATTTCAGACTCCTCATTTGTGTTGAGCAACAGCTCCCACATGCAGATGAACGACAGTGAGGGTGAGAGCTGGACGGTGTCGAATGCGGAGCTGTCTCTGTCCCCTCGCTCGTGGCGTTCCGCCCCGTCAACGCCGCCATCACCGCCTTCTCCACACTCACCGCACTCACCGCCCTCGCCACCCCCGCCCGCCTCACCGATACACTCCTTGCTGGACACATCACATGATCATTTCATTGCCGATCAGAGTTCACTGTCTGAATATCTCAAGTAAGGACATGTGAATGTTGATCTTTTTTTATCTATAACTTTAAATTCAAATTCAAAATACTCTTTATTCAAATAGACTTTTATAAGCACTTTTGAATCGTCGAATGAACATATGAACAAAAAGCTACCACTGGTTCGGAAAGCAGTTCCACTGAGAAGAGCCGGCAAGAAACTCAACAATTGCTCTTTTCAAAGTCAATGGCATACTTACTTTAATTATTACATTAGCTGACAGCTATCCTGCATGATTTTGGAAGTGGCAAACTTAGAATACACTGAGGAATTTTATTATATACACGATACTCAGACCCATAAAAGATTTATTAACTTTTTGGAGGCGAAAACTTGGCGTAACAATCTTATCTTTATTTCTCGTGTCTATCGTATGTTAGTCGTCAATCGTTATTTTTACTATGATAGTTTATATTTTATAAATTATAATATACAAATTGTGACGCAACTGTAATAATACCTGCATCTTAAAAAAGCATCTCGCAGATAATCTCTTTTTTGGAGAATAAATATTGAATTAATATCTGAAGCCTGCATGCTGTAACAGCAAGTGTGTTTGCAGGCGCTGGTCGGAGAGAGCACGCGCGGCGCTGGTACCGCCCCCCGCGCCCCGTGCGCCCCCGCCCTCCTACCACCTCGCCGCCCTCGATGCGGGTACGTGCCAATGCATTTCTCTTTGTGTGAATCAAATAAAACACACCATACGTCCAGATTACGGCGGAAAGTGTAGTAAAATTTCAAGAATGATTATTTTTATTGTCGATTACAATTGACACAAAAAAGTAACGGTTTTAGCGCATCTACCGTTCGCCGTATCCGTGCGTGATTTAATTATAAAAGAATTTGTTCAGTCCAAATATCCACGTTCCCGGCGCTAATATTATAAGGCAGTGCATACTCTGAGCGCGGCCGGTAGCATTCATTAGCGCATTCATTGATCATAATCATATAGCAAGCAATAAAGCAACTTTATTTGAAATATTATTTTTTATTATCAAGCCGCTAATCTCCGGCTAAAAAGTGTAGGCCACGTCCCCTACATTTTGGTCCTTCGAGCTGTTATCATTATATTCTACATATAATTCTACATGACCACGGCGTAAATAGTAGCAGGAAGCAACAAGCTAGAGGAAAGCTCGGAGGCGGGCGCCGGCCGCGTGTGGCGCCGCCTGCACCTAGACCCGCAGCAGCTCACGCAGTGGAACCTCAATCTGCGCCTGGTGAGTGCATGTCCGCCTGGTGAGTCCCTGCGCCGCCAGCCAGCCCAGTACATGTGTGCTTCTCTGTGCAGTGGATCCACGTGACCGTGCTGCAGCGCCTGGAGCGCGAAGTACGGCTCGCGGACGAGGCGCTAGCGCGTCTGGCGCTATGCGAGGCGGGCGCGCTGCGCGCCGGCCGCGTGCCGCCCGCGCGCCTGCGCGCGCTTCCGCCCAACTGCCCCGCCGCCGCGCTAGCGCCCTACCTGGAGCCCTTCGCCGACCAACGCTACCTGCTTCGCCGCCTCGCCGCGTTGGCTGCCGCGCCCTGCCTCAGCGCTTATTGCTGGGACGGCGGTGCGCCTGACTGGGAGCCGCCGCGCCCCGCCGACGCCGAGATCCTTCAGCACCTCGTGGCTACGTACCTGGCGGCGGTGGCGCCCGGCGAGCGAGGCCTGCGCGTGGTGCGCGTGAGCGAGCAGCCGCCGCACTACGCGCTCGCGTGCGGGGGGGAGGTGCTGGACCCAGGGCGCGGCCGCAACAACCTGCTGCATACGCTGCTGCTGCTGCTGGCGGCGGCGGCGCGCCGCGACCCGCCCGCGCTCGCACGCACGCATCTCGGGCCCGCAGGCCTCAACATGCTTTGGATCATCGGCCGGTGACCGCCTTCTAATATACAGGGTGGAATTGTCAGCACCACTTTATATGAAACCACAGTTTTAACTACTCTAGCCTAATATAATTTGGAAATAAATAATTCCCAAAAATGAAAAAGTTATTTTTTCAAACAAAATAAATAATAAGATTATCGTTGTAGAACTAAACGCCATTTGTAAAGTATAACATAGGCACGCACACACTTACCTGTCAAAGCGGCAACGTCGCATACGTATGTGTGCGTGACACGAAATACAGATATGAATAAAAATCGTGATATGAAAAAAAAATCCTACGTCTAAACTGTTGAGGTACCTTGGTAAAAAAATATTATTCTGGGTTTGAAATATTTTACCCTAAATGCAGTTTCAGTAAAAGAAGCGCTGCCTCTTCCACCCTGTATATTCAGGTTCAAACTTTAAATTTAATCAAATATTTGAATAAAAATTCGATGAGCACCCTATAACAACTAGTTTCATTTTTGTCATAATTTGTTAATTTAGCTAGGCTATATTTAGTTAGGCTATTGTGGTACTTATAAGATGTTCCAAATATTTATCATATTAAAAAACTTTTGCTCAGGTGCATTTCATTACTTCTTACAATCTGTACATGTGTTGCTCTTTGTCATTATATTTAAGAACCACATCATTAAATTAAAATTATTCTTTATTCAAATGAACTTATGGCAATTTTTTGAATCATCAAATAAATTGGCATGTTACCACTACACACCGGATATTTTTCATTATAATGGTCCTCCAAATAATGGTATGGGCATCATTACCTAAAAAAAGCGAAATCACTATAAAACACAGTTGTCAAATAATTTTTTCTAAAAAAACATGAAGATACTTTCGAATACTATAACTAAAATTGAAAATTATAAATCTCATGTCCTGTTTTGAGCCGAACAAAGAATGATCATGGTTCATATTCCATTGCATTTCATGCAGGCCTAATAGCCAACAATTTTTGGCCTACTATATGGGTGAAGTCACATGCCATGTCTTTCGATTGTAGATATTGGACGTGCCCCACGATTTTATTTTAGTTTAATATGTTTAAAATTTGTATATTTCAAAAATGACATCTTTTGTCATAGGTGTTTACATAAATTTATACTGCATTTTTAGGAATTTAGGTGACAATAGATATTTCCAGAAAGTGAGTGGGTTACTCCTCTACCTACCTTGCTACATAGCGTGCAGCTGAGAGAAAATAAAAAAATATAGACAAGTAAAAATAAATTTTAAAGTTACTGTGAATTAATTTCTTACAATATTTTTTTTATTAATTGGGCAGAACATTAAATCACATACATATAAAATTTGTTGTCTTCTTATTAATTATTAATAATAACTACATTGAACACTGAAATGCACACACAAGTACGGTCATTTAGTCGTCAGTCGCCGCCGTCGAGCAGGTCGTCGGCGTCGCGCAGATGCTGCAGCAGCGCAGCGTGCAGTGCGTCCAAGAAGGCGGGCAGCGCGGGCGGCGGCGCGGCGGGCACGTGCAGCGCGCGCGCCAGGAAGGGCAAGCGGCGCAGCGCGCGGCCCGACAGGTGCGCCGCCGCCGCCGCGCCCGCCACCGCCCAAAGGCGCAGGGACGCGCGCGATCCCTCCGTGTCTGCGAAGCGTGCTCCTTCCAGCACGCGCAGCGCGAACAAGCGCTCGCAAGGCGCCACGGCACCGCGCGCCATCAGCTCAGCGCAGCAGCCGCGCAGGATCTCGTAGGCGGCGCGCGCGGTGGGAGGGCCCACGTGCCGCTTGATGTCGGCACGGTCCACGAAAGCCACGTCGATGGCGCCCGTCACGTTTGAGGTGGTCAGAACGAGCGCGTTGGGGTGCCGCTTGAGGCGGTCCAGCTGCGTGAGAATTGCGTTGACGGCCCGGATGGAGTCCGAGGGTTCCAGGCCGGCCAGGGCGGCGCGCCGCGCGTGCGCCAGCGACTCCACCTCGTCTACGAGCACACAGGCCAGCAGGCGCGAGTCCTCCACTATTTCGCGGATGCGATCAAACAGCTTGGCTACCAGCTTGCCACTCTCCGAGAACCACTTGGAGAACAAGCCGTGCGCGTTGATCTCGAGTAGACGGGCGCGCGGAAACCTGTCTCCTAGTCGGATGGCCAGTTTCTGCGCAAGAGCTCGGCACAGGCTTGTCTTGCCGGTGCCAGGTGGCCCGTGGAGCAGAACCACGCGGTTCCAGCCAATCACGTTAGGGTCTACGCCGCGGTCAGCGAAGTCGAAAGCGGTCTCCACGAATCGAAGCGTGTCCTCTTTCAGTTTCGTATCGTACACTAGGTTTTCCCATAGGCCGTGGAACTCCTCGCTAGGCAGCGCCCACACGTCCGCCGACGCCAGCTCCTCGCCGGACGCGGTGTCCGTCATACTGTCGGTCTCGGCGCCAAAGCTGTCCAGAGTGTACACATGGTAGACGAGCTCGCACTCTGTTACATTCACCTCGGACTGGTGCTCGACGTCGCAGAATGTGATGCACTGCACATGCTCCTTTAGTTCCAAATGTTCATCCAGTTCATTGTTTGTGATTATAGCGCCCGGGGTTATTGAAACAAAGTTAGCGAGGTAGCCGTGAACTATGTCTTTGATGAAAGTTTTACTTTCATGACTTTGTCGTTTTTGAACAACTTCTACATGTAAAGGTAGATTCATATTTTCTCTTTATGAAAATTATTATTCTGTAATATTGTTCAAACACACTACTTATTACAAAAAAGGAAATTTATTTAAGTTTAAATATTTAAAACATGTACGACAGTTACATATTCCTGACTGAATGACAAATGTGACAAATGACATTTATGTTTTCATAAATTGACATAAACTTAAGCTAAGTATATAAGTTAAATAAAAAATGTGGCAAACATTACGGTAGCTTAACAATATAAATCTACACATTACAGCCACAAAGGAAGTTTATGTAACAATATTTTGCATTAAATATTATAAATATTAAACTCAACGTTTAGCTGAGACTACACTGGTGTGTGGCGAGTAATCCTAATTTCTAAACAGTCTCGGCTCGGCGTTTGACATTTGCTCGGAGTTTCAACGCTCTCTGTAGTCTCTGTAACAGTGTTATCGATTCATGAATTTAGATTCAATAGAAGAATATCGCTGGATTTGATATTTTTAGAGAAAATGTTATTAATATAAGAGTTTTGAAGTAGCGATTTCAGCAATTGCTAGTCGCTGTGAGGTGCGGGGTGACGTTAAAGATGATTGTGTAATTTCCTAATACTATAATGTTGTGATCGAAACTAAAAAGAAGAGGAACGATGGCGGCAGACACGGCAGTGTCTGCGAGCCCTGAGGAGACTCTGGAGTCTTTGTTGCGTGAAGCAGAGGCTCTCAAGCAAAAGTTGGAGGAGGAGCGCCAGAAACTCAATGATGTTACATGTAAATATTATCTAATAGTATATCACTCATCTGACAGTTCTGTTTATTATAATGTTTTGGTTTAACTTGATGTATTTTCATAATATTATGTGTTATATGTACTATTCTTAATCTTAATTCTTATACTTTATACTCAATAAATAGAACTTTAATGAAGATGCATAATATTATTCATATTGTTTAATTACATTATTTTAAATAATTGTTCAGTGTCGTGTGTTGCTGAAAGATTAGAGACTAT
The DNA here is from genome assembly GCA_018249835.1 of Heliconius besckei. NCBI lineage: Eukaryota > Metazoa > Arthropoda > Insecta > Lepidoptera > Nymphalidae > Heliconius > Heliconius besckei. Next base: position 8,782 of record DWNA01003494.1, read on the forward strand.
CAGCTTTCCTACTCTAAAACTGCGTCGAGTACTAAAGGGACATCAAGCCAAAGTCCTGTGTTCAGACTGGTCTCCAGATAAGCGTCATATTGTTTCTTCTTCACAGGTCAGTTTCATTGTATACAGTAGAATCTTGATTATCTAGTTCATAAAAAATAGAGGATAAACAATTTTTTTAGAGTATAAGAATTTAAGCATAGCAGAATTTAAGCAACTCATTAGTTACTGATGGCCATAACAAACACTATCACAAATGAATGAGAGTAGGATTCAGATAATTAGGTTTGTACTGTAGTTCCTTTAATCTACTTATAATAAAATTGTAACGGATTGTTGTTTGTACACGGAAGATAAGAAGGAAGGACCCTTATTAATGTTATACAACAAATAATTAATAAACTAACTAATAATAAACAAACTAATCTCAGAATAGGCTTAACTGATTGGAATGCAGTTTTCACTATTGTATTCCGGTGAGCTTTCTTTAACATATATTTGTTTTATTACAATCAGTTCATAAATGAAAAAGTTATACCAATTTAAAGTAGTTTGTCAAATTAGATAATTGCTATAACAGCTATTTGCAAGCAAAATTAAATCAATTTTCAAAACACTTTAATTACGATTTATTTAATTAATAACAAAATAGATACCAAAGTAATTAATCCAGTTTCTGTACCTCAAAATTATAAAACCGAACCCTTAAAGTATCACTTTGCAGCCCATTTGTCTGTCTGTTAAGACCATTTTAGTTGTGATCGTGTTGAGGCATCAATCTAAAATCAATATCAGATATTCATGTTTACAGGTCCTTGGGAAATAGAAGTTAAGTTTAAAATACAACACAGTAAAAAAATATGAGGATTTATGTGTGTAGTTGTTGCTTTATTTTATCATTCTAAATAAAATGCGCTATGTAATCAAAACTTACAGTATTATTAACCTACAAATTTATGGTGAAGTAAGTTCTTACAGTCTTACATTAAAAAATCCAAGAAGTAAAAATTTATAGATATTTCAAAGGTAAATATAATCACAAATTTATATTTGCTGTTCATTTCATACAAAATAAGTGTATATGCCCTCAAATTGAAGTTTGTTAACTTTATTCGCCACATCATCAAATCATATAAGGTATAGTCTGGCAAATATGTTATTGATAATGGGAAGCACGCGCGGCAACTTGCGCAGAAAGCGTATTTTGATGTCTGCACATAGACACCC
>DWNA01003495.1:0-10002 GCA_018249835.1 Heliconius besckei
ATAATAAGAATTTTGTTATTGAATTATTTTAACATATTATATAGTGAAACGTACCTAACGTTTCATATGGAATTCACTATATTAATAATAAGTTAGTCGTTCTTCCATATTTCTGAAAATGTATTGAAGTGGCTAACAGTTGTTCAACATTTCTGAAATACTGCAACTCTACTCGTATATAGCAGTAAAGTTTCAACGCATCCAAATTTAATGGGCATTAATTAATACAATTAGCCCTCGGCAAATTGCACATACGACTTAAATAATGAGCGTAAATTGAGGCAACTTTACACTTCTGATTTATTGTCCTGCACTTGCACAATTTCGACGAAAGAGAAAACGGACCAGTTCAGACGGATATTACGAGCGGTATATAAAATTGATAATGAATATTTATAAAAACTTAATCACAGTTCACCGTATTCCCCCGCAGGTCAGCGGGAGACCATTAATCAGAGTATTTTCACTTTATCATATTTTTGAAATAATTATATTTCTTAATGTAAAAAGAAAAATCAAAATATATGGCTGTCTGTATTAAAATTCCCACATAACTGTTGTGTAGGTAAATCTGTTTTAACTTAATAAATATCAAAGAGCTCTTACACTAGGTCATCAGTTATGAGCCTTTCTAGTATGAAATTGAATTATTACAAGCCTACTACTTAGTAATAGAATGTTTCCGACATGTAACCTCATCGTATGTTTAGGAAGCGTTGGGCTTCAAGGTGGACAACAGTGTACTGTCGTTCATCTTATATTCATAACTCTACCGGAAGATCCTAAGAAGATTTACATTAACTAAATTTTTTGTTCATTTCTTATAGGAAACATATACATTATGGTGCCTGAGGATGTCGTGGCGGCGCGACATCTGACGGTAATCACAACGTTTGTGGATTCGATTTATTCGGGGAAATCAATTGTTTTCATTGTCTCGCTCTGATAACAAGACGAAACGCGGCGTTGAGTTCCACCATCCAACACACTGCGTGTTGAAAATTAAGCGGAAATAGACGAACAGAGCGTCTTAACACTAAATTCCCTCTGACTAATATGCTGTATGTGGGATACAGCGTGAAGGTAATACATATATGTACGTGTACACATATGTTACCTACTTGCTTTCTAACCTACTTACTAAGTAAGGTTTAGAAATATTATTGACATATTATAATTATTTATATTTATTATATATTAGAATAAAAAAAATATTAGAATAAACGAAACGGCCCCTCCGCGACTTCGCCTGCTTGCACTAGACGATTATTTAAATGTATTTTGGGATTAAAGAAAGAATAAAGGCCGGAAGGAAGGAATAAATCTTTTGGAATTTTATTTGATTTTGCTCAAATCAAAAATGCAACAAGCGTGTGGCTGTAGCGCTACGATTGTGGGTTTGATTCCCACATTCTATACCTCTTGCTATATGCGAAAGCGGGAAAAAATAAAAATATAAATAAAATAAACTTTTGAGGACAACAATATACATGTTCACACACACTGATTACTCGGGCGGAGCTGAGTAGTCCTCACAGTACAGTGAGATATCTCACAGTAAGGTCAAAATGACTGTTGTCATTGTTGTTTTAACGTCTAACAGTATACTGTGTTGAAAAACGGGCTATAGCTCACCAATTTTAAAATAAACCTAATATGTTGTTTTGTCCGTATATATAATTTTATCCCTATTTCCCTTATTAATACTTTAACGTTGTTAATGGTGAATGAATAAGGTAAACCTATCTTATTCATTAATCACCTAGCTCGCTTTAAGTTACTTCTGGTGTTACGCCTCGTTATCCAAGATTGTTTGAAAACTACTATTATGCTCCAAGACTTGGATACTCCGCCCGCACAAATCCATCTAGCTGCATATTTGTATTCCAACATATTATTCTTAACTATATTTATACTGTTGTGAACCTAAACTTAAATTAAGACTTTTTTATTTAGCACTTAGTAATGTAATAGGTGTCATCTTCTTCCTCCTGGCATTATTCAATAAATCTTCGCGTATATTGCCAGGGTCTGCCTTCCTGCTTAACCTACTCCACTTTGCACGATCTGTAACGTCCCGTGTGGTGAGACCATTGGCTCTCATGTCCTGCATCGACATCCAACCAGTGCTTCCTTGGGCGTCCGGGAGGTTTAAATCCAAGGACAGACATAGCAAGGCACTTGCATCCTACATAGTGTCTAGGCTGGCGCGCAACGTGGCAATACCATCTCAGGCGACGCTCTTGGAGCTTATCCGCTACGTTACAGACTTCAAGACTACATCGAATGAATGGTATATGTATATTATGTATCTCGAATAATAGGTGACGGAGTAATAAGTGTCATATATACTACTATGTATATCAGTCGTAGGCCTTTGCCTAGGCTGTTATATGCGGGAACCTAGTCTTAACACTCCGTTCCCTAACGTTCCCTACGGCAAATTTCGAGGCAATGCCTCGAAATTTGCGGAAATTTGGCGGAAGTTTCCGAAATTTGGCGGAACTCAACGCCGTGGTTTGGCGTGTTACCAGAACAAAGAAATGAACACATTAATAAATATTAATAGTAATTAATATAATTCATTCCCCGAGCTAGAATTGAATCTACAACCGTCGCGTTTACAGACAGATACTTGTGCCACAGCGCAACGAAGGCGTCAATCTTTTCATTTATTTAAATTGAAAATAATTCCTTCAATATAAATTTATTTAAATAAATTATTTTTTATTATTATAATCATAGTCATTAATTCTAGATCTAACATCATATCGTCTATATTAAGATAATTGTAATATAAATTCAAATATGTGCATCAACGGATAGAGGACGCCGGTGATAATGTGTTTTGTAAATGCTCGCCGTTTCAAGGCCTGCAACATCTCATTTGTACCGAAAGTAGAAACTTACATAGTAAAATACTCGTTTGCATATTTAGATTTTGTAACGGATGCAAATATTTATATCGGAATATTACTTTATTTCATAAGTACATACGGGAATATGTCTTTATTATAGTAAGCACTTATCATATAGAAAAAGTTCTTAATTAAATAGTATATATTTTGTAAAATATTACAACTAAAACAGGTAACAAGTATAGCAGTAACGAAGGACGTTCAAAAAGAAATGTAAAATTTTAATTTATGCGCTGTACTTATTAATTAGTTGGATATACCACTCGTCGTATATCCAAAAAACATTTTTTTGATGATTGTATGTTACTAAGCCCCAAATATAGTTTTTAAATAATTATATAATTAATATATAGCAGAAATAAAAAATCGACAATCTTGTATGATATAAAATTTGTTTTTGAATGATTTTCCGATAAAAGATAGACAATAAAAGCTACCAAACATAGCATAGGATAGTATTGATGAGACGGAGAAACGTCAACCCAGCTGCACGTTTGGCCGTACACCATGCTGTGTTGGTACTGACGCTGATTTACGACATTAAAACTTGGTTATTACAGAGGAAGAATGAAATAAAGATGAGTACTGTGGAGATGCGATCTCTTTACAGGATATGCAGAGTCAGCTTCGATCCAACCCTAATATGATGAAAGAATGGCAAAAAAGATTTATGAAAAAAAAATGAGTGCTAAGGCAGTTAGAGAGGGACCACCTTTGAAAACACAGTATGAAAGATGGAGGAAGGTCACTTGAAATCCATGGGGGGGGGTATCCTCCGGAGGGCATGTATGAAGAGGTTGATGACGGTGGACGAGGTGAAAGAGGTATGACTAGCGGGATGCTAGGGATACAGCCTGAAGCTAAGTAAAATTTAAGTAAATGAAAGCTCTACAAGACCAACAAATGTAACTTTAAATATCAAAACAAATACAGTCTTAGATTTACATAAGTAATGAGATGTCGCAAGAGTGTTTGGCACAAAACGTTTAATTCAGATTAATATGCAGCCATTTAATAGAGATGATGGAGTATTGGGGCAGTCAAGAGCAGTAACTACTTACCGTGCCATTATATTTGACACTTATGAGCGATCGTTCTCGTGGAGACGCCATGACGGCTTCCTACATGATCGCCAACACTAAACAATGGGCATCCAGCTATCTTTTATCGGCACAAAATGGCGTCTAATTGGATCCGCGAAACGTTGTAAGCATTTTAAAGTGACTCGTCGGCTTCGAGATAAAGTAATCATTCAATTCAAGGCTGCGATAAGTGGGATTGTGAAAGTTTTAATTGCTATGCATATTTTTCCATCGCTACTCGCCGATATTACGTTTATTACTTGTAGTCCATCAAAAATAATTGAAATCGGCAATAATGACTCGCACTGAAGCCGAAAAATATATTTTGCTAATGATTTTTATTATAAAACATTGATCCATTAAAACCATTATATCGTATTTTATTATAATGTTTTCACTCATTTTATTTTAACAATTTTTTTAAGTGTGGAACCACTTTAATTATTTGTTGAAATATTGGAGGCTAACTTTAAAACTACCAAATCTTATTAACCTCTAGGTAATAAAAATAAAACCGTAGTGCTTATTTGAGGTGCACTTAAATCTACAGGAATTATTTGTATATTTATGTTTATTAATTTCTTGTTATCACTAATTTCTCTGCTCCGCCATTGAAACATAAAGAAATAGTCAGTTAGCTGAAAAAATAAATATTCTAAGCTTTTTTCTACTTTCCCAACAGGATTCGATCCTTTGATAAGGCCGTAGCGAAACTGTGGCAAAGCATCGGACAGTAAACGCGACGACTGTGGTTTCGATCCCTTCTCGGAACTATAACATTTTCAATACCCGGATCTGGCAGATAAATCACGATGTTGAGTATGGCCACGTCGCGAGAGTTGAGGGGAAATAGAGTGTCTGAACACTACGTATCTTCTGCCTTCACAATATTGACCTATTTATTTATGAGCAATAAATACTGCGAACAATATTTGCATGTGCAAAGCAAAGATATATAAGATATCACCTAAACATTAATAACAGTAAATCAGTTGCATAATATAATGCCAATTGAGCTTCATATATCATTTTATTTCTGAATCAAATTATATTCTGTAAACATATTGCAGGCAATCCTTTATAATAATATATATTTACATTTTATTCAAATTAACTGGTAAATCCAGAAACTATAACTCAAAGTTAAATATGCATTTAAACTTAAGCTTTCGGAATTGCAAAGAAAGTCCCAAGCCGCTAGACACCCAATATATTAAATTTGTTTTCATTTTTTCCACAGCTCTATATAAAAACACTGGTTGATTTCGTGTTAGCCTCATTAAATAGCACTTGTTGAATGAAATCTACTACTTGAAAGAATATTTAACAAAAAATACATTATATATTTTGAGATAAAGACAAGAATATCCTCACCTTAAAAATGTTTTTTTATTGCCATCTTATTTATTATATTTCATTATTTCTCTTAGCCATTATAATAAATAAAGAAAAAAATAAATACATGCACAAGTAGAGTTACCGAAAATGGAATTTCAAAGAGTATATAAATGCATAAATACATTAATTTAAATAAAAAAATATAGTCGTATACATCGTATTTTCGTACCGTAGTTTATACTCGTATAATTGATATGAATAGTGTTTTGGTTGATAAACCAAAAGCGATAGCCTTATTTATTTATGTCCGCAGTGAATCGTGTACAAAATCATAATGGCAATTAATCTGACACTAACAATATTTTGTTAGTGAACTGAAACTGTTGCGAGATCCGAACGTGGCGTGAAATGGCCAGTTAGTGAGTAATATCATGTTATTTGGAGGCGACGAGGGCGAGGGCGAGGGCGGTCGTGACGCCGGGAGACCGGAGCCGGCGCTCGGTCACGAGTCGCTCTGCTGACCCCTCCCCTCTTCGCTCTTCGCATCTCACAATAAATACTTATTTATGACAAACATCTATGACATTAACTGTACACGTTGTATCTTGGTTTATTGTGATATGCAATAGCTACAGATTACTTCGTACCGAGATATCGATACTTTATGGTACTGTGGATTGGAAAATCTAAATGAGATATAAGCAAAAACTGACAATCACAACTCGCATACATATATTAAAATTCTAAATATTTTTTATTGATATAGAACTTTGAAAGCACTATTTTATTTTATAAATACGCGTAAATCAACCTGAGGTGATCAAAACTGAAAACAAAATCAAAATGTGCTTATTTTTATACTGAATGTTATTTAAGGAGTATAAACAAATAACATCAATTGATACAGTTTAAAAATATATAACGTTTAATTTATAGTTTATGCTTTATATACTATCATATATTTATACATAGGTATGTTATAATAGTACATATTTACAAGTATATTTTCATAACTTATATTAATTTTAAAATGTTATCTAATCTATATAGAAATAGCAAATTTTTCAAGTATATTCAACAGATTGTTATAATTTTTGTAACTTGGCATGGCTGCATACTTGGCTTTTGATTAAATCTTAGTTGTGTCAATACCTCCATACTGACGTACCCATATGTATTGGATGTCTTAATATTAATATTAAATATAAATGTGTGTGATAAAGTAAATGAAACACGAATTTACCTAATAGACGAAAATCTTCACAGCAAGCTCAACTGGGCGCATTAAACTAATGTCTGTTGCACACTCGTACAGCTGCAATTTTATTAACATTTTAGTGAAGGTAGTCATGCCGCTGGGAAACTACACAATCGGCAATCAACAAACACGTAAATTATGTTTCTACTAATGCATTAAATTACATACTTCACAGACACTTCGCCGTGTTAAGAAATAAATTAAAATATTACAAGTCAGTTAGTGAATTAATCCTGTGAAGTTGCTCCCTTTATTAATTTGATATATTGTAAGCAAAGACTGATATTTGTTATAATATTTCTATAAATTTAGGTAATTTAAAATATATAATTCATTATCTTTAAAATGTAGAGGCCGCGTCGTGGCGCAGCAGAACAGACGGTTGTGGGTTCGATCCCCAATCGGGGAAGTGAAATATTTATTAACGTTTATATTTCCGGCGCACGGCGTAGAGTTCTGCCACTCAACACGCAATGCCTCTAGAATTCTGAAAGTGGGGAACGGAGTGTCTTAGCAATAGGTTCCCTCTGCCTACCCTACGGTGTGCGGGATACAGCGTGAAGCTGATTTAATTTGGATTTTTCTTTTAAAAGTATATATAAATAATGAGTGAATCGTGGGCGAATGGTAGTTGTTACTTGTTAGTACTAAATGCTTAGGTAGGTAATTTAGACATACTCTTAGAATGCAGTGCTAATTAACTACAAAGCTTGTGAGAAATTTCCATTTGAATTGGTACATACCTGTTGAAGTACTAGCTAAATACTAAGAGTAATACTTAGCATTTTGTGAGATTAAATAATTAAATCTTATTATCGGTGTTAAATGCATATATGAAATCTTGACGAAACATTTTGAATAATTTATTAATAAATAAATATTTATTATAAAAATCAAGTTCATATGCTCTTTAGTTTTATTTTTAAGTAAAATAGTTTTAATCGTTATATAAGCAGGGATGTTTGCGCTCTGGTGTCGAGGCAAAGCGCGGCGTTGAGTTCCCCCACTCAATTCGCATTGCAACGGAGTGTCTTAAGGTTAAGATTTCGCTGCCGGGTGCGGGATTCAGTGTGAAGCTAAAAAATAATAATTTGTGTTTCTATACTCAATAAGTCATTACCTTTAACCTATAAACACTGCTAGAAAATTTTGAAGATATATGCGTGAAAAGCGGAGCTTGACGCCGCGCCGTGTTACTAGACCGTACCTGTTCATTTTTTATTATAATTATTCATCACAGTACACATTAATTTACATATCGTAGAATCGAAATTACAAATATCCTCAAGAATATCAAATTATTTCTCATGTATTAAAAGATGTTAGGTATGTATTAATTATATAATTTTTATAATTCTTAGTCGTTCGTATAGAGCAGTTACACTCTTTTAGAACAACAGTTGTTGCTGGTTAACGACAAAATTAAATAGATTTGTTCAATAAGTTCAGTATATCAATTAAAATTTATTTAGACTTCAGTCTACTGTCGTAATTCGTCCTGGAACTACGAGACATATGAAGACGGTTGAATGTACAAGAAAATCGTACTCAGATATAGGACAAAAATATATATTTCTATCAATTGTGTTTTCGTTTTCTTTCGTCGATATGGTAGAATTGAGAGTGATCTTTAATTCTGTGTCTCTATTTTTATATTTAACGGAATGTCTTAAAACTAGTTTCGCCTATTCTGCTATATCTGCTATGGCTGTTATTGATAGTCCAGTGTCCACTAAGCATAAAATTATTTAAATATATTACAGTATTTTATATCAATACTTATTTTCATAAAATAGTAAATCAAAATATTTGTTAATTCTCCTCCCTTTTAAAAAGTTAATAAAATAATAAATATCTAATAATTAACAATTTACTATAAAATTCAGAACAGTCGTTATATCCATAAATCTAGTTACAGGATACCTTTACTATTAACAATTTTACTATTAAATGTATATATTTCTCCCAAAATAGCTGAATGTAAGCTTAATGAGGCCTGACAAAACAAGTTATTACATCGTTGCATATTCTGCAAATTAAACATACATTCTACACTAATAAAATAACCCGTGAGAGGCGACGGCTGCGCCCCGGCCGCCATGTTTTGCATACATTTAGTTATATTATCAAAGACCTAGTACCGACACGTGAAATTATATTTAACACATTATTAGTTTTATATTAAGAAATAGAATACTTAAAAACTGGTTTGGTGACTTTATATGCCTTTATTAGAATACATTTGAACTATGAATGTGAATTTTATATTATCATATAAAATAACTTTATGTTCATATTATATAATTTGTAATTCAAAAAATCTAATCAAATCAGCTTCACGCTGTATCCCGCACACGACACGAACACTACGTTTCCCACTTTCTGCCGAATTTTGGAGGCATTGCGTGTTGAGTGGCAGAGCTCTAAGCCGCAATTTGTACTACCTTATCTAATATATATATATTTTTAAAAGAGAGAAGAGAGAAGAGACTTTAGAGCGTTTTTTAATATTATTTGCAAGTTCATGTACATTACCGTTAAGGAAGGCAGATGAACACGATATTGCAGTGATTTAAACAGAGCATTATTTAGCGCGGACCGGTTGTGCGCACGCCTACAGTTTATACTATGATTTTATCAATAAATTATCACTAAGATCCTATTTTAGTCTTGTAGTTTTCAACTTGCCCTTAGTGCCATGGGAACTAAATAATACTTAGTTATTTAAGACACGAATCTGTGTTAATTACAATATAATCTGTGACAAACAATAATTATTTATTTATGATAATATTACAGCATAAAACGTAATTCATTTACAATATATATATAATAATCTTTAAACAAAATAATAAACACTAAATTAACTTTTCTATGCTTTTAGATATATGACATTACTTCTCTGCTAAAACTCGTAGGTAGTCGTATATTAAAGACAAAAAAAAAGCCCAATAAATAAGACATCGCCGTGTAATTTCCAAAATAAAATTGCATGTCATTTCAGGGCGTGGTAGAGCTGTAATAATTTCATGATTTATGTTATGGCATAATAAAATACAGTTTTTGCTTTTTCCGCGACGAAAATCGGTTCACATTGAGCAACGGCCACGAATTTAATCAGAATCGTGCGGTGGTAGGTACGGTGAGTGATACGGCACTCGAATCTCTTCAAATTATTTCAAGGGGCGTGCGTGTCTTTTGGGAGCTTGCTAATGCATTTTTGCAAGCGACGCGGCGCGCAGGCGTTACGCAAGGATGCCCGGAGAACTGGTCTAACCGGCTTCAGATCTGGGCCAGAGCCATCTCTCCACTGAGATATTACCGCTAATAGATATTGAACATCCACCCGCTAGTCGTATTGCTCCTGCGCTCTCATTTGACCCCACTGTATATATATATGTCTGCT
>DWNA01003496.1:0-10002 GCA_018249835.1 Heliconius besckei
TATTTTCAGTTTTCAATAGAGAGATGCGTTAAGCAAGCTCATTTTGGGTGACGTTTTCTAACAACAAACTTTGCAAATCGTTGCTTAGCAACGGCGGTTGTTATAAACATGGCGGAATAAATTGCATTATTGCATATATCGAAAATATATCAAATATGAGAAAAAAAAGTATCCTATGTTCATCCCGAGACCCTCAAGTATCTCTATATGAGTATTTTATCACAATTCAATTAGCGGTTTGACCCTGATTGCGTAAAAGACAGACAGACAGAGTTGCTTTCGAATTTAAAATATAGATATGGATAACGATGATTAACAAAGACCTATATGTATGTACATACATATTTATCATAAATAAAGACAATTAACATTATCTTATATATATACTGAAATGAAAACAAAAAAAATATGCATATCAGACATTGGAAAGTGGCCAGAGCTGCGACTCACTTACGGGTTAAGGGCTTCTTCGCACGATTTATTTTTTTGTTTGCAGCTTCTGTCTGTATAACAAGGTGAACACAGGAAACCTAACGTCAAGGCACTCCGTTGTCCACTTTCCGAGATATTGAATGTTGAGTAGTGAAACTTAACGGTACGTGTTGTGAGCGTTTGCTTTAGCTACATTATATTACATTAACCGTTCTCTCGTGTGGGAATCGTACCCATAACCATGATGTTTTAGTAAGACGCTGCCACAGTTACTACACTACTGCTTACAAACACAGTCAAAGCCATTAAGCTAAAAATCAACTATCTGACTTATACCAAACAAGTTTACCTTTTATTTAGTGGTTATTCATTAAAATAGTATATAGTATGCCTTATTAAAACAGTTCATACGAAAATTGAGGCCACTATTGAAATTGCATTGAAATAGCAATATCATCTCTTCTAACATGTCTATGGAGTATAATAATATGTAATGACTCATGACTACCCCTAAAAAAATAAAAGGTCTATCAATTGTGTAATTTTCACTTTAATTGTCCATCACAGCACAGTGTCCAACTGCAATCACGATGGTTGAGGGTTTGATTCCCGCTCAGAATTTTACGCCCAGTAAAATCCATCCACGTACCATACATTTCATATGAACGTTTAATATTACCACAAATATTTGAATACCAAAACCACAATTAAAAACACAATTTCAATCTAACATTAAATATTTCAAGTGCGTAATTAGTGTTGCACAACTCTCATTACTAACTCATTGTTTACAACGACTTATAATGATAGAGGCGATAATAAATGTCATATTAGTAAATAACACTCGGTCTTCAACGTATCTCAGTAACTGAACTACAATTGTTTAATAATGTTGTTTTTGTTGTTAACAATTTGCATAGTTTTATTTGTTTTATATATAAGAAGAAATGGTGATCATTGGAAGAAACGTGGCATTTTACAAATCAACGGAGTTTTTTTAAAATTTCTATGCAGTAAGCGATCTATTTCCGAGATTTATAAGGAAATTTTTGACGCGCACCCAAATGAAAAGCATATTGGCATATTTTTGGGATCACCAATATTACTGGTCAAAGACATACAAGATTTACAGGCTATATTTCAAGGCAACTTTCTAAATTTCAACAGTAGAGGGATCAAAAGTAACCCAAACGATATTTTAGGTGATAACGTGTTGTTTATGGAAGACTACCGTCGCTGGAAGCTATTACGTCACAAACTTTCACCAATTTTTACAAGAATGAAGCTAAAAAATATGTTTTACATTATGGACAAGTGTGCTCAAGATTTTACCCAATTCGTTGAAGAAACCAAGTATGTTCATCGTGATACGTATAATACACTATATAATTATACAACGTCGTGCATTGGTGCAACTCTTTTTGGTATTGACGCTAAAAGTAAAAGTACCATGAACTCTCCCTTTTTGGAAATGACACGAAGTGCAATTGCTCCCTCATTAACAGTAAATATCAAAGCAGCTCTATCAAATATATCACCGTTTATTTTTTATCTGATGGACGTCAAAGTGTTTGGAGATCATGAAGATTTTTTTATAGGGACGGTTAAAAAGATATTAGAGCTACGTAAATATGAAGAGGGTGGAGAAAAACGTCACGATTTCATTGATATGTGTGTAGAATTACAAGACCAAGGAACAATGAAAGACCCAGCAACAGGTTATGAAATGGAAGCCTCAGATGAAGTTTTGGCGGCTCAAGCGTTTTTTTTCTTCTTGGCAGGAGTAGACACATCAGCAACAACCATGCATTTTACATTACTCGAGCTGGCTAGTAATCCAGATATCTTGAAGAAAGTGCATGATGAGGTTGATAAAATGTTTAATGAGTCCAATGGCCAACTCGTATATGAAGATATTGAGAAATTAGAATATTTAGATATGGTACTAAATGAAGCAATGAGGAAATATCCACCGATAGGGTCAATCCAGAGACGTTGTACAGAGGCTGTTACATTACCAAGTGGAATCAAAATAGAAAAAGATAGCGTGGTTATAATACCAGTATACGCATTACATAGAGATGAAAATTTATTCCCCAATCCAACAGTGTTTGACCCTGAAAGATTTTCACCAGAAAAAATATCAAAAATTGCAAAATTCTCTTATCTACCATTTGGTGAAGGAAATCGCAAATGCTTAGGTAAAGTATATTATCCTGTTAGGATATGCCAAGAAATCGTAAAAATAATATTTATAGTATTGTTATTTAAAACATTTCTTCGTTCTAATAAGACAAGTTACGATAGTGATTGGTTTTTGTAATGACCAAAGAATAGGGTGATCTAATACAAAGATGAAATGTTACATTATGTTTGGTTAACTCAAAGGAAAAAGTACATAAACAACTGTAGTTAATTTTTAAGTTTAATGTATTAAAAAAAATGTTTTTCAGGTATAAGATTCGCACGTGCACAAATGAAGTCCGGCTTATCATGGCTCCTTAAGAAGTACACTCTAAAACCACAAAAATATGCACCTGTATCATTCGCGCATAGTTTTTTCAGTATCAAAGATGAAAAAGCTAATTTTGAACTCATACCAAGGGAATTTTAATTTAAAATTTTAAAATAATGTTGTTAACTTTTTGACTTTCATTTAATGTAGTTCTTTTCCTTGGGTTTTCAATCAAATTTCAAATGTTATTTAATGAATAACACCACCAATTAAGGCCGTCGTGACGCAGTGATACAAGGGTGTGACTGTAACGTGAGGGTTGTGGGTTCGATCCCCACTGGAGCAAGTGAAATATTTATGTTACGTTTATATTTCCATTTCTTCGCTCTGGTGTCGAGGCAAAATCACGGCGTTCAGTTCCGTGAATTAGCACATAATGCCTCCAGAATTCGGCGAAAGTTGGCGAACGGAAATGTCTTAATGGGGAACAGACTGTCTTTATAATATGATCCCACTACCCTACTACGTGCAGCGTGAAGCTAATAAAAAAAAGAGAAGACAAATGTTTTATGGCGAGTGAATACGGAACTCGGCACTTATTCCTTTTTAACCGACTTCTGTAAGAAAAGGAGGTTCTCAATTCGACTGTATTTTTTTCGATGAAATTGAGACGCATTACTTAACCTTTAACTTGGCTCTTATGCTTCATTTATATTTTAATAAATGAATTGTTGAAAAGAAATGTTTTAATCGTTAATAGTTTGTTTATTTTAAAATCGCATTACTATGCGTAATCTTTGATCTCATTTACATACTTGACTAGATAACGTCGTGAATAAATATTTAATAACACATAATCATAATCTAATAATGTTACATAAGTGTATAATTATATGAAGTAGACTACAGAACGAATTCAGTAGTGCCTTGATCTTTCTTGGGGAGAGGACTAAAATTAATTATATTACAATGTGGATTTTACTTTTATTTATTTATGCAGTATTGTTTCTTATATATTTAAAAAAATGTGGAGATTATTGGAAGAAACGTGGCGTTTTTCAAGTTAACTACGTTTTATTTAAATTTATTTACAATAAGGGATCAATACCAGAGATTTACAAAGATATATTTGATAAATATCCACATCAGAATAATATTGGGATATTTATGGGATCACCGGTGCTTTTAGTCTAAGATTTGAGAGATATGAAGGCAATACTACAAAGTAATTTTCTAAATTTCGTCAGTAGTGGCATCAAAAGTAATCCAGAGGATATTCTAAGTGATAATGTCTTACTTATAGAGGACTACCATCGCTGGAAGCTTATACGTAACAAACTTTCAACAATTTTTACGAGAAGGAAGCTTAAAAATATGTATTATATAATGGACAGATGTGCACAGGATTTTACTCATTTCATAAAAGAAACTAAATCTATTCAACGCGTTACTTACCATTAATTATATAATTATACAGCGTGGTGCATCACTGCACCTCTTTTTGGTATCGACGCTAAGAAGAAAACTACAATGAACTGCCCATTCTTGGAAATGGCACGAAATGCAAGGGCACCCTCATTATTATTTAATATAAAATTTATATTATAAAGTATGTCGCCGACGATATTTTACTTATTGAATATAAAATTTTGTGGAGCACATGAAGATTTTTTATAGGAGCTGTTAAAAAAGTGTTGGAATTACGCGGACATCAACAAGGCGGGGAAAATCACCATGATTTTATTGATATGTGCATAGAGTTACAAGGCCAAGGAACTATGAAAGACCCAGCAAGATGGAAGCCACAGATGAAGTTCTAGCGGCTCAAGCATTTTTTTTCTTTTTGGCAGGAGTAGATACTTCAGCAACAGCAATGAATTTTTCGTTGCTTGAGCTGGCTAGTAATCCAAAAATCTTGCAGAGAGTTCACGGTGAAATTGATAAAATGTTTGAAGAGTCCAATGAAAACCTTAGATATGAAGATATTGAGAAATTAGAATATTTAGATATGATACTAAGTGAATCAATGAGGAAATATCCACCAATAGGATTGGTACAGCGACTTTGTACAGAAGCTGTTACTCTACCGAGTGGCGTTAAAATATACAAGGATACCTTGATTAATGCACCAGTATATGCACTACACAGGGATGACAAACTATTTCCTAATCCTGCAGTTTTTGATCCTGAAAGATTTTCACCAAAAAATATTACAAAAATTACAAAATTCTCTTACATACCATTTGGGGATGGAAATTGTAAATGTATAGGTATAAAACTTTTATTCACATACTTTCTAATTAGCGCTTTCTTTTTTTAATATTTCTTTCTTTTTTTGATGATACCTGACCACACCATTATGAGTTATTTCACTCAACTTGTATTGCTTCCGAAATTCGGTCTACCCTACTATATAGCAATATATACGTATATACTATATGGATATAGGAATAGAAACATTATCACCTGTAAATTCACTGTTGTATTTTAATTTCATATCTCCTCTTTTTTCATTCTGTATTATTTCGTGTGATATAATATTATGAGGCCAGTCGTGGCGCAGGGGCACAAAGTGTGCTGTAAAATCGACTGGTTGTGGGTTTGATCCTCACTCAAGGAGATAATTTTGTTTTATAAATTTATATTTCCATTTCTCCGATCTGATGTCGAGGCAAAGCGCGGCGCTGAGTTCCGCCTCTTAACACGCAATGCCTACAGAATTTAGCAGAAAGTAGGAAACGGTGTGTCTTATAGTGGTAACGAGTAAATGTAAAAATCACTTTTTTAGTACTTTTTATGAAAAACCAATAACGATTTCATTTACAAAGCTTTTCAAAATTTCTGAACTCTCCCAACGTGTATGCCAATTTTGGTACAGCGGAAGATGGGTTTGTGCTACATATATCGTGAGTTAAAGTTTGTTAAACAGATATTCTCACAAACTTTCATTTTTTTATCAGAAATACAGTTATTTACTTAAATATTTGTTATTATGTCTTTATTACACGTGGATAATAGCAATGATAGACCTGTAGCAGTGACCACCGACTGCGACAGCTTAGGTCGAGTTCAATCCCCAATGATATTAACTCGCTTGATAAACTAATGAGGTTAAGAATAACAAGTTAACTAATTTTTTTTTAGCTTCATCCTATATGCATATAGAGAACCTAGTGTTAAAACACTTTGCTAACCACTCTCTGGGTACCCCACAGTTACATTTATGATATTTTGCGAGAAGTAAATAAGATCTCGTACAAATGAAGGAAAACATTCAAAAAGTGAAAATTTATAGATATTTAATAGAAAAAAATATGTTAGAAAAATTTAATTATAGTTTATATCATACAAAATGAATGCATGCAAATTTAAGTACTTTCCCTGAAATTGCGGTTCAAGTTTCCCTGAAATTGGTACGGAGCCCTAGGCTTTTTTTTTTCAACTATTTGCTTGCAAGCTTTAAAAGTGTCCCGTTTGTTGATCCTTCATCTATTATCCACAAAATTATTTTATTTATGTTGTGCACTATTAATTGTGACAAAATTAAAAGGTTGCTTTTTGTCATTTACTCGTAGTTTTTGTGTTTTTTTCAGTACGGTATTTTATTTTATTATATTTTTGTTTTATTTGTATATTTGTCTTAAGTTGTAAAAATAGTATGATATTGATAATCTAATATATATTATATCTATATATATAATTATAATATATTAATATCTATATATATTTCAGGTGATAGATTCGCACGAGTACAAATAAAGTCTTGCTTCGCGTGGCTCTTAAGGAAGTACACCTTGAAGTATCAGAAATACGAACCCGTTGCATTCGCGCACAGCTCCTTTAGCGTGAAATATGAAGAAGCAAATTTTGAACTTGTATTAAGGGACTTGTAATCTGTGTTTATATAATTTTTTATTTCTCTAGAATTCGGCAAAAAGGGACGGGGGAGTCTCCCTCAGCCTAAAAAATCATTTTTAGTACCTAATATTATACCTAATAAAATAAAATTTATTCATTTTTATTTCTACTAATCTTCCTTCCTTCTAGCCATATTATATAGTATTAATATATATATTTTTTTTATTTCATTCTTATTTTAATTGTTGATAAGAAAGTGTGCCAAAATAAATTTATATAGGGCGAAAAACATTTTAGTCGTATCTAGATAAGAAATATTTAAAAATTATTCATCACTAAGGTCTAAGTTGAGTTCATCATCACGTTCATCACACGTAGCGTGTTCAATTTCTGCTCATCACAAGTACCACGTTGTACCGCTCGGGCACATGGATAGTTCGACTGTAAGCGTGACGGTCGTGGGTTTGTTTAATATTTCAATATTTTCAATTTTTCGCTTTACTAACGAGGCACAGCGCGGCGTTTAATTCCGCCAGTTAATAATGGCCCCAGAATTCAATGGAAAGTTGGGAATGGAAGTATCGTAACGTTATCTTCCCAAGATTCCGTTTCGACCTGCCTAATCTGTTACGTGCGGTGATCGTGAAGCTACAAAATCTTGCAATTAAAATAATTGCCGTGTTGAAAGGTTATTAATTTATAACAATGCAAAATTATGGCCCTGTTTAGTATTTCTTATAGCAGAGTAACCAAAGGAACCTTAGGAACCTAGTCCCAAAGTTACAACAAACTAGTATCCCAAATATTCTGCACATTCTGTATTAATTTTAATTACATGTCATTAACTAGACATATAAAAAAAATATCTATCAATATTTTCTTAAAACATATAGTATAGTACATAACTGAAAAAAATACATTAAATTTATCTTTTCAGCCTACAAAGGCCTAACATTGATTTCCAATACGTTTATAAATAACAAAAATTTTACCAATCCCTATGAGGTTTTTAGCATCCCCAAGCTATCCGCTCTTATATTTTCGTAACGGATGGCAACCTTGCAGGAAAAAGTGAAATTGAATATAAATCTATCCCTTAGGACAGGACGAGCTGATGTCAGACAATGGATGTCTTAAAACATAAATATTTTATGTAAATATCTGTTATTTTGTTAGCATTTTAATTATGGTTAAGTAAAATTGCGTCTGGTGTCATACGACAGGAATGATTGTGGGTTCGATTTGAATTTCGGGGAATGCTTAGTCAAAACAAAGTGCGGTGTTGAGTTCCGCTTGTCGTATTGACAAGCTTTTGCTGTGGAAAGTGGAAAATGGAATGTTTTCACACTGGGACCTCTTTTTCTAGCCCTAGTAGGATTAAAGGAAGCAGACAAAAATATAAAAATAAAAATTCGTTATAATAAGTTAAGTTTACGGGCATAAACGCACATTTTGTATGAAACTAACTACAAATATAAATATGTAATTAAAACTGATCCTATAAGGGTTCCGGTTTTACATTCTGAGGTACAGAACCCCAGAACCCGTAACAATAGGCTTTATAAATGTTTTTTTTTTATTTTACAAATCCAGGCTTTTCATTTAATACTTATATTAGGAGGGTTTAGCTACAATTTTATTTTCACGATTATAATACATTTTAAAGGGAACTCTTTAACCGGATGAATAACATATATTTAGTTTTATACATTTCAAACACCACAGTAGTCCATAGTTACGGCTAGACTCAACTCGAGTTCGTTAAATATAAAATAGTTTCATTTAAAATGAATAAATAGTTTCATTTAAAGTGAATAAATAAACTTTGTGAACAAAAAGTCCTTAGAAATTCATCATAACAGTAAAATCCACAAGGCGCTGTAACATTCAACATGAACATTAACTAGAGTTACAAAATATAAATACATTTGTCAACAGCGTCCCCTAACGAAGTTTACGAATGATTCGGCAGGTAAGCACAGGCCTATACAAATAGCCTCGAACGACTTTATTACAGCTATTTCGATATATATTTTCTGAAAAGCTTTCTATAATGTGTGTAATAGTTCAGTGTGTACAGGATCGGTGTAGGTTCGATTACCATTCTGAGGGAATGATTATTTTAAAGGACGGTTTCTAACAGGAGCAGGTTCAAATCCTGCTACGTTCATATTTTTATGTTTTCTAAACCAAGATCAAATACCAACCTAGAGATAAAATACTCCACTCTCCCATAAGACACTTGTTTCCCCATGTTCCGCAAAATTGTTCATCTCATTACCAGAGCGAGGAAATACAAATATTAAATATTTCATTACGCCGAGTGAGAATCAAACCTACTAACCGCGTTCACAGACACACGACAACCTCAATCAGCGGCGGTCAGTAAGGTTCAAGATAAAATAATTAATTCCCCCCAAGTAGGGATCGACCTCACAACCATACTATTTATAACCCAGATGTTATATAATTGTAAAAGAACAATACTAAAAAACCATTAATGAAAATGTGTTTATAAAAATAATTAATATCGATGGATTTACATTGCTGTTCATTATTCTTATTGTTCTTTCATTTATTTTATATCTACAATAGTACGTACTTATAGTTCTGTGAAGTTTTAATTAATGTAATAGTTACTAAGAGACGTGGGTTCAAGTCCAATTAAAAAGCAAGTAGAAAATTTCAATGTCGTGTTGACTGGGGAAACACAACGCCGCCCTTTGCCTGATAACTCCGACAACTGTCGTTTTACTCCCCATATAATATTAGAAATGACATTTTCACAAATAAATACTATATCCACGTCCGCCTAAGAGGATATGCATGTCCTGTATACATAATCCAAGTAATTTCTTATGTATTTTTGTAGCATATTTTATGTTTAGGGCGAATAGCAACGACCTGATAAGTACACCGAGCACTTTTCTTTATTAACCCTCGTGAGGCTTTTATGGGACACGTCAAAGGACAAACAACTCTCAGTTTAAGCATTCATCTATTTTTAAGTCTACGAATTCGTGAACAATTTTAGAGCACCTTTCTTTGAGCGGAGGACTTTGAAATGCTTATGAAGCATTTTAGCATTTTTTAAAGTGTTCTTCACATACTATCATATTTAGGAAATTTAAAATATATATATATGACGGCGCGCTGCTATGTATTAGTTTTAATTATAATTTCGCAATTATTACGTTTGGATGTTAATTGTTTTATGTAATGGATTATATTAGAAGAATATTTAAAATGGAGCGGGT
>DWNA01003497.1:0-10000 GCA_018249835.1 Heliconius besckei
GCAATTAAGTGTACCTAGTATAGAAGTAATTTGTAAATATCTTATCAATATTTTTATAAACTTGACCTAAATACTTAAAAGTTCTATTGCGAGATATTGCAACTTTTTAACCTCCACAAGAAATTATTAAAAAAATACTATCTATCTATTTGTCAGTCAAATTCGCCTTTACGGATGACTGGTTCAGATCATTTTAATTAAATATAGATATAATTTGTTATGCAAAGTTTGTCTGTGTATTGATTTATACTCGTATATCTAGTCATAGTTATCTATTCTAATATTATAAAGCTGAAGACTTTGTTTGGTCGAATGCGCTAACCTCAGGAAGTACTGGTTCGTATAGAAGGAGGCTATAGGCTATATCGTTTCAATATTATTAACATATTGCCTATTTGACCTAGGGTTTGACCGCTAAATTAGTTAAGTATACAAGATTTGGTTTTGGTATAGTGTATACTTTCGCTGCTTTTTCTGGTGCAGTGGGTTCAATTCTTCATAAGAAATATATATAAATTTGGACTTTTATATATATTATAAATAAAGATTATTAATAAAAAGTCGGTTAAAAAGAAAGTGAATAGGTGACAAATACCAAGGGCAAAATCTTTGGTTTTATTAAAACACACTCAGAGTTGGCCACTGAGTTATATAAATATAACTTTATATTTAAATAAATATTCAATATAAAATTATTTCAACAGCTTTCTTGTTTTTAATTCATTTGACTGCCCACAATTTTTTTATGGATAACTAATTGAAATTAGAATTAGTACAATACTAATATGTACATAAGTCACTAAAATAGTGAATGAAATGCCTTAACTCTAGACTATCTCAGTATATTCTTATTAAATGAGGTAAAAAAATCTCATTCTTTTTTCATATATTTAAAAAATATATAAAAAGTTATACATACTTTTCCTGCTTCATACAAGCTTACATTGGCAAGGTCATGGAACTCACATACTGACAGAAGATAACACGCGAAATCACAACAAGTTTTTGTTTACCCAATAAATATAAAATAATTTTAAAAAAACCAAGCCAATTAGATTTTAAGATCTTTCCGTAAACAAGGTACTTTACAGTAGTAGTTCCGTGTGGTGACAACTAATTTAAATTTAATTAGTCTTCACGCATTTCCCACATGTTTTACTTACTGATCATTAGGATCAATGAAATAAAAAAGGAGGACAGAGAAAAAAGACAAAGATTTTTTTTTTTCATTTATTTTATTTTGGCTTCAGGCTGTATCCCGCAAACATCAGGGTAGGCAGTGGCAACATAGTCCTGAGTCACTACGTTCTTCACTTTTCACTCAATCAAGACATATTATGTTAATTGGCGAAATTCAACGCCGCGCCAATTGTCTAATTACTAGAGCAAAAAATAAAAATAATTAATGTCCCCGAGTGAGAATCGAACTCACAATCGTAGTATTCTGTTATTTATTTAATTATTGCCGTTAAATTATTTGTAATTTCAAACTGTAACAGACAGCACTGTAACGGCAATTAACGATTTTTTGTTGCCTAAGTGAGCTGAAATTACATTTGGAATACATTTTTTAGTAAATCTTAAAGTTTTTTTGGCTTATTTTGCAAGGTCAAGACAAATAGAAATAGAATATATTAACGAAAATATTATAAATGCAGCTTTTAGCTCAATTGCTATGTCTTTTATAATTGACACATGATTAATAGCTTTTACAGCGAGCTCTCAAGTATTTAACCTGTGAAGCAACCTGTCACCGCGTGAGAATCGATCAGTCAAGGTGAACTGGGCTCGAAAAAGAACCCACTTTCCACCACGAAGGTCGTACTTAGTAAAAAACAACAACGTTCTTTCAAAAACTTATATTCAAAAATCATTATTACAATACGAGGAGGAGCGCGGCTTTACACTGAGCACCTGGAACATTATTGTGCTATAAACCTCCTCTAAAAGAAATAAATATAAAAATTATCAAGCAAATTCCTTTATATTACAAACATACAGATGGTATTTAATGGTCAAAATCGAGTCACATGTAATTTTCTATCTTGTAAATACAGTTTATAATTACAAGCTTTCAGATTACACTTACTTAGTCAAGTAAGAACCAAGCATGAAAAATTATTATATAAAAAAACACACTCAGTACAAACTATATATATATATATATATATATATATATATAGATATAGTATCTAACGCAAATGTGACTTCCGACGTTGACCATTAAAGAAACGACCGCTCCGACCAGCGCCTCTCACCATTACGCAATACAATTAAAATCACAACAACTTAAAACTATTACAAATAAAAAACTTAAACGAAATACATGACATGGCGCGACTGACTTAAATAATATATTACGTACTACTTATTCTATATAAAAGTGAAAATGGACGGTAGGTCCGTGTGGCATCCCGCCGCCGAGACCGACAGCGGCCGCCCGAACACGTTAGCGTATTATGTAAACTTAATAAGAAGAATCCATATAAATCGTCAATCCTATTTACGCAACGTGCTCGAGCCGCACTCTCCGTCATACCATACCGGATGTCGAGTCTACAAGTTCAGATTCAGATGTCGATTTTGCTCTTTGAGTTTTGTGCTCACAACTCAGACATGCTCTTGAAAACTCCCCACAGTGCGCGTCCTGTCCGCAATAAATACGCGGCAATAACAATAAATAAATTATACGCTAATAAATTAAAAGGAATATCTGTTACAAGTTAACAACTAGACTAACTAAATGAGCTTCGATCACATACATATTAGATATGTCGATTCACCGTCGACTCTAACCTTACAGTTTCATTCCATCATACCGACTATATTATATTTTTATTATAAAATTTAGAGCTAAGCACGCGAACACGAAACGCTTCCTCGTAGATTATAAACCAAGTGGCCAGAACGTGAAAGGTGGTTATCCAACGTTATTAGAAAGGTGTCACGGTTGGCGATCGCTTTCTAGCGCGAATACAACGCGAGGTCCGAGATTCTGCGTTGGCGTGCGGCGGCGTGGAAGCCGCGCGTGCCGTCCGGAACTACCGGCGTGCGGGGTTCGAATCGTGGCGTGCACGACAACCTCCTTCCGCCGCATTCGGTTCCGGTTATTGAACAACCGGACAGCCTCCGCGCCAGCCACCCTTCAGCGCTGCTCGCACTTCCGGTGCTAGCCTGTGACGCCCTTCGCGAACCACAGAAGAAAGAAACCCCAGAATCTGAACTATGACTGCAAGTTGAGGTTCTGCGTGGCACCCATGTTTGTATTTCCGGAGATCGTGGTGTGAAGAATCCACTCGAGTTCCTTCTATAAAATGGTGTTGTGTATCTATAGTCGTACTCGGCCTCCGAGCCGCTACAACATGAAGAGTACTCACACTCGTGGCGTCTAGTCGTCGCTGGACGCCGCGCCGGGACCTTCCTCTTGGGTTCCCGAGGGACACCGTTTAGTTCGTACACTCGCATACCTTCCTCGTCAGAACTTTGAAGACGAAGGGCACCTCTCGCAGCTTCAGATTCAGTAAACTCTACCAAAGCACACACACAATTCACCAAACTAGGATTTTTGTTGAGGAATTGACGGACATCCGCTGGGACTGGGTTGCCGGGCCGCAGTACACGTACCAGAGCAATCTCACCGCAACTAGCAAATAATCTCGAAACATTTTCTACTGAAGGGCGATCTATGGGCATTTTGACTGCCACAACAGTCCTGGACGGGGTAGTTTCGTCGTACGGTGGCAGGGGGTCAATTCGACGAAGCTTCGTTCCCGGTTCATTTATTTCCAATTTTGTCGATCGCTTCAAAGCTTCAGCGACCACTCGCCAATCCTTGGTCAGGTGTTTGACGCGTTTGAAGCTGGATATGAGCTTGAGTGAGACATACCCTTCCTTGTTACGACGGACGTGCTTCAACAGGAAGGCGTCCTTAGTGATATTTGCATCCGAAAAATAGAACTCTACTTGGGACACAATGCGGTTGGCCAGTTCCTCGTCGGGTGGTGTGTAGGGCGGTTCCTGGGAATCCGGAGCGACTTCGCAGCCGGAGTCTTTGCCTCCACCAGAGCCGGCCTCGGACGCCGTGTCAGACAGGTCGGCGTGGTCGTCGGTGGACGGGCGGCGGTCGGTGGAGATACCCTCGTCGGGCTCAGGCATGACTTGGCTGGGGATGGTCCCCTCCATGTTTGTAGCGTGGGTTCACCACTTTAGCATAACAGGAGCGTGCGACTCGCTCGGTAGCGCGTATCAACTGCGGGCGCGCGGCGCGGCGCCGACACTTTTATAATATCGGGGGGATGTGCGAAAGGTGATCGGAAACGAGACGTGACATTGTAGACTACGAGACGCTTTACCTTAATTACTTAACATATGTTGCGGACCACAAAAGACTGCGTTCGAGTGTAAATTGGCGGTCGCTGGCACTGTCTTAGCATATTCAATATTCATACAGTGCGAGTAACTCAACAGTGTGTAGTGTGTAGTGCACGCACGCGATGATTACGCGAATCTATGTTAGCGCGATAATGAAACGCAACGCACGCACTTCTAATTATAATAATACAGCTAATCGGAGCACGATCCTTCTTATTACTTTAATAAATGTGTGTTTAACGTATTTGTTTGTATATTATTTGAAATATATCGTATAATATTTGTGTATCTAATATATTATAGTGATAGCTGTTTATTACAAGTCGTATCAATGACTATCGAGATGAACGTAAATTCGGTAATTTCAATATTTTCCTCAAAGATATTAATAGGATAATCACTAATTATACCTGATTTCATTGTTTGGTCTGTAATAAAGCCATGCAATAATCCAATAAATATGAAAAGGAGTAGAATGTAAAGAAAATGCTCAGTTCAAAATCACTTTTCAAAATAATAAAACTGAGTTTAAAATTATCGCTGTTATACGCTAATTTCTATCTGTAATTATGAAAAATAGAATCTAAATAATTTCTTTTGAAAACAAAACAAAAAGGAGATAGGTGAACGAAATAAATCGTTGTAAATTTTCACTTTTCTCGATTCCGTGCTGAGAATGTTCTTGATAAGGCCATTAGAATTACTAAAACTGATTAAATCAACAATTGTTATTATATTTGCATAAAACAATATGTAGGTCGAGTTTTTTATCTAACGAATATTTAACAATAGTAGTTGAACTGGTTGCAATAACCTCTCGTGCCACGCCCATGCAAACACACGTTATCTCACCAACTTATTACATATACCTACCTCATAGCTATACATTATATGCTTATGTATATTTTAGCTTCACGCTTTATCCCGCATATAGTAGAGGCAGAGAAACTAGTAACAAGAACTCTCAGTTTTCCGTTCTTCATCCGATTTCCACACAATGCAGGAATTTCTCAAAGAAATTCCAACGATACAAACGATAATAATTCATTCGATTGGGTTTCGAACCCACAACTCTTTATTTATTTATAATTTTAAATATATGTATAAAAATATTTTTAATAATCTGTAAAATTAACTTTAAATTTAAAACGATATTTAAAATCTTTTTAAAAGTAACACAGTAATCGCAATTTTTTAATATATAGACAGATATCTTCTCATTTATTATTTCTCATTTCACAATACAATTTATTACCTATAAATATTAAAATTAAATGAATATTTTTTGCAATGACGGCCATACAAACTTAGTTGTTACTTTTAATATGAGTATTTACTATTTAGTTCGCGTGCTAAGAAGTTGCAATATTTATCTCTTCCATTGATTTATTGTGCTAGACGTTTCGTAATCGATGCTAATAACAGATAAAGAGGCAGAAAAAATGTTATCATTACAAATTGCGTATATACCTACACCTGGAATAAAAAAAATAGTACGTGCCAGAGGCCCAGACCTTGTCAGGATGTTTCGACTTTTAGATCAAAATTAAATGTCCCGAACGGGACAGAAATTATAGCTCCGCTCTAAATAGATATATTCCAATCATTGTAAGAAATATTTTTAAATAGACTTTGATTTTTTTATTGTTACAAACAATTTCGTAGATATATAATGTTCCCTTTGCTATGTGCGGGATACAGCGTGAAGCTACTAGGGTAGTTATCCGTTTAAAAGCTTTAGAAATCCATTATTCTCTATTTAATTAGAAGAACATAACGCAACCTTAATAAAAGAATACCTACGTTTACATATTTAGACTGAGAACTATGTTAATGCCATCTTAGTCTAGATGCTAGCTAGTTCTATCTTTTCCAGATACACTAAAGTATTCAATACTGAAAACATTTATTTTCTTGTTTTGGTTTTTCTCTTATTCATGTTCACTGTCGGCATCTGTAAAACATATAACCAAGAGACCCCTGTGGCCTCCTCTGTTTAATTTTCAAGGTATTGCGTGTGGACAGGTGGATCTCAACGCCACGCTTTGGAACAAGCCACCGTCCGTCGCTGCGTTTACTGTCAGATACTGTTAACTGGGCAACGACGATATTAACATGAACATGAACCTTTTTTTTTAATTTCACGCTGCATATAACAGAGGGAACCTGGGAACTTAGTATAGAGACACTTCTGTTCCCCATTTTCCGCCGATTTCCGGAGACATTGAGTGAGTTGAGTGAGTTCGTCGCTTTGCCTCGACACGAGATTAAATATTTAATTTCCTCGAGTGGAAATCGAACCTACAACCTGTCGCACCTACAGTCACACCCTTGCGCACCTGCGCACTGGTCTCGAAGTATAAAGTAATGTAAGTAGATATTTCTAATAAAATTATGAAAACTATACCTGTTTCTTTAAAATCGCCTACAGCACGCCTATACGCCTATTGCACCCCCAAGTAACAAGATTATCGTGTAGTCACCTCGTATTAAGTAATGCCGCTAATGAGCTTATACGAGTACTCTCCGTGTGATTATATTACACAACTACATTTTGGTCATCAAAATATTTGATTCTTTACGTAATATTGTATTTTCTTTGAAATATTAAATTTTTTTGCCCGCATAGCTTTTATAATAATTAATTTGGTTCAGAAAAAAAAAATCTATATTGGTGGTCGCACGTACGTGGTAACAAGAGAGAACAGAGCGCCAAAGCGTTTCTTCATAGATGATCTGAGAGGTCCTTATATTTTTTACGTGACCTTCCTTCAATATCTTTACATCATTCAATAGTTCTGCAATGTTGACCGAGGTCTCCCGTTGCCACTCTTACTCCATAAATATCTCTTGCTTGACAAAAGAACGCTTTTGTCACTAATTTTCTCGACATGCCTAAGAGGAAAATCTTCTTCATTCCTATCCTCAAGTGACTTCCTCACTCATTTAAATATATTAGTAGTATTTCTATCATGAAATATTAATAATATTGTTATTATTATTTTTATATTTCACACTTTCCGTTTCCATGTCAGTTCGATCTTGATCTTTTGTTTGGAGTAAAATGTCAATGAACAATTATTAAGAAACCAGTGAAATTATTAAAGTTGTAACCTACATATGAAAAGACAAATAAAATATCATGTGTATCACAAGGTCTCGAAACTTCAAATTAGTCAATTTTATAAAGTTTCAATTGACGTTCAAATTGTTTTTTATGCCTTTTACCGCAGTAAGGCTGTGGAAACCTAGTTAAAACACTCCATTCCCCGCACATTTCTTATCCTCCCATATGTCTATCCAGCAATATGTAAGCATAATCCTAAAGAAAATAACAAATATCAACAAATTTAAAATCTCTATACATTCGGCCAAAATATTGATAGCAAATAAGCCTTATTCAATATTACGATTACAATTTGTATCCTGTACGTCTTCGGAAGCCATATTTATGACGTAACCCACATAGTTTGCGACCCGAATTATTTTAATAGGATTTTACTTGAACCAAATGTCAGTCAGTTCTTCGCAAAAGAACGTATACTGTTGTATAACATTGCTTTAATACAATTATTATGAAATTCTTTTATATATCTGTATTACATTTGTATTTTTTATATACGAAATTTAAATAAAGTCAAATTAAATCAAATTCACGCTGTAACCCTGTTACTTGATGCCTTCTAGTTCTTCTGAGCAGAACTGCCTTCCGAGCTTATGGTAGCTTTATTATCTTATTTAAATAAATAATATTTTTGATATGATTTTCAATTTAAACGAACTGACTCTTAATTTTACGAAGTGATTCCCAAGTATACATTATTAGTAGACAATGAACACAGATACATAATATTCATTTAATTAATAAAGCATTTACTAATGTAATAGCTCGCGTGTCTTTTGAATTATTCTACTGCGAATCAAACAAACAAAAAAACAGAATTGTAATAGGCTAAGGCAACTAACTATTAATTATTATATTACATTTTAAGGGATTTTAAACTGTGTATGTAAAGTTTATTAATTTACACTTTAACCAAAGGAAACCTTGTGGTATAGGTATCATTCTGTTCTCCGTTAATTCTTCAATTTTAATATATTGCATGCTGTATGGCGGAACTGAACGCTGGTTTTGTTTCTAATTGGATTAAGCAAATTTATAAATTTCAATATTAAATAAATATTTAGCTTCTAGTAAAATTTGAACCCATTGTATACGATAGCGCTGGGTTTCGGCAAAAAAGATACAAACGTAAGTATCACAATTCACTTGTATTGTACCTAATAAATAATAAATAATTATGGTTTCAATTTCATACTTATTATTTAAATTGAAATACCACAAGCCAAATTATAATAGAATTTTGATTAAAAAAATTTACAAGCACAGATCATCAAAATAAATAAAAAAATGTAGGTCATGAGGCAATCTCAGTGAAATGATAAAAAAAATACAATGATTTCGAATAGCACCGTGAAATTAGCCTTAGAAAGAGAAATCGAAGCGTTTTGTCTCGGTCGCACATTGTGTTTATTAATTTTAGTGTTTGAGCATAATGCCTTTTATTGTATGAACTTAACGCCGCGCCTCTACACCACAGCGAAGAAATGAAAATATACATTTAAATAAATATTTCATTTCCTCGATTGGAGATCGAACCCACAACCAGTCACACACTTGTGCCCTGCGCCACGCCCCAATTAATCGTAGCATATTGCACTTCCATAATTAAACTCGTATAAGTATAATAGGTAAACGTTTTTACCAGAATATATGCAAAGCAAACAAAGCTCTTGTTATGAAGTCTTACGTTTAGTCGAAAAATGTTGATCGCAGTGTTTTCACAAGCCACAATAACTTCTCTCTGCGTACTCTGCTCTTTGTTTTATGGAAAAGGCAAGGCAAACGAGTGTACAGGTCACCTGATGGTAAGTGATCACCGCCCCCTACGCCCCTATTCAACACCAGAGGAGCTATAGGTGCGTTGCTCGCTTTTGCTATATAGAATCGCAAAACTAAAAATAATCTTCTTTGAAATTTGAACCTTCTACCATCGCGTTCATTTAAACACGTATCACTGAGTCAAAAAAACCAATAATAATAAATAAAATATAAACGCATGATCATTTAAATAATTAATGTACTTGGAAGATAGTCATTTTTAATAAAATAAAAAAAAACATTTATATGTCGTCGTTTAATAACCAAGGTCATAAGTAACATTGAACCCCTACCTTAGTGTATGAAGACTCGATACTCGTTAGCGACTGTAGTAAATGAACCGAATGAGGAAACGTAATAAATAAATTTTGTTCAGTATTTAAAAGTGAATATATAACACAGCAGTTCATACTCTTTATTCTGGCGCAGGAGCATAAACGTGCGACAAGGCAAAGCGCAGCGTTGAGTAACGCCACTCAACACGCAGTGCCTCTAGAAATCGGCGGAAAGTAGGAAGGCGGTCTTAATGGGAAAGGAGTGTCTTAACACTAGGTTCCCATATTCCCTCTGCCTAAACTGCTGTGTGAGGGATAAGCAACAAGTGAGGCCTATAAGTTAAAAATAATATAAGAGTAGTTGTAAATTTATTTTTTGTACAAAAATGATGTTTTATTTAAATATTTTATT
>DWNA01003498.1:0-10000 GCA_018249835.1 Heliconius besckei
ATGTATGTATGTATGAATGTATGTATGTATGTTTGTATTACATTTTGTATTATTATATTGAAGTCAGTCGTAGCGTAGGGGCACGACTGTAGTATCACTATGTGTATGTGTTCGTTTCACACTCGAGAAAATTAAATATTTAATATTTTTGGTTCCACGCTCTGGTGTCAAGGCAAAAGTGCAGGATGCCACATGCAATGCATCCAGAATTTGTCTTGAACTGAACTTAGAACAATGAACTGAATGAATACTAGGCTCTATAGGAATCTAGGCGAATTTGTTAAATTCGAAATCCATCATGAAATTGTAGCTTGTAGCTTGCCTGACAATTTTCTACAGGATACATGTCGGAGAGTGTGCAGCAGCGCTGCATGACTTAATACCCTCTTCTCCTTTCTATCTGCGGGACAGTAGACGTAGGCAGGGATTTCACCCATACTTCGTCGATATACCATCTTTTCGTACGCAGCGCTTCGCGTCCACTTACCTAATGCGAACGGCTAAGGAGTGGAACTC
Source organism: Heliconius besckei (assembly GCA_018249835.1). Taxonomy (NCBI): domain Eukaryota; kingdom Metazoa; phylum Arthropoda; class Insecta; order Lepidoptera; family Nymphalidae; genus Heliconius; species Heliconius besckei. The sequence goes on from DWNA01003498.1 coordinate 517, forward strand.
CCTGCCTGCTGTACTGTTCCCCGTCAAGTATAACCTGGCCCTCTTTAAGGAACGAGTGAATAGGTACTACCTAGGCAAGCATGCTCAACCTTCGTTCGCATCGTCACTTACCACCAGGTGAGATAGCGGACAAATGCTTGCCTATCAACAATAAAAAAAATAAAAAAAAGAGAGTTCTTACTCCGCAATATGACATATAGATATTTATATAAAAAAAAAATTACAGACATACAACTGTAGTTCATGTCATCTAAAATGAGTACATATGTCCGCAAGATTAAATTTTTCAATTCTTATAAAGTATACTCCCTGTTGACACATAATCTTGAAATTGGTACGGAACCCTTGATATGGAAGTCCGATTCGCTTTTTACTAAATAATACAATAAAAACAAACGCATATTATTCATGTTTAAAATAAAACAAACGTCCTTCACCACTCTAACAGAAGTATTCAATCAATCACCATCCTTGGTCTTACCGATCGATCACTCAGCTACAAAGTGCAGACGGCAATCATACTCTTAGAATAAGTTTAGATAAATAATTAGTTCTTATTAATTTAATTTTGTGTAATATTTATTATTCGATTTATAATAAATATCTTGATGCCGTCTTGGCGCAGCGGCACAAGGATGGGACTGTAACGCGACGGTTGCGGGTTCGATCCCGACTTGAGGAAGTGAAATATTTATTCACGTTTATATTTCCATTTCTTCGCATTGGTGCCGAGGCAAAGTGCGGCGTTGTGTTCTGCCACTCAACACGCAATGCCTCCAGGACTCGGCAGGAAGTGAGAAATGGAGTATCTTAACACTAGGTTCCCTCTGCCTTCTCTGCTGTGTGCGAAGTGAAGTTTTTTATTAATTTTTTTATGATTTTTTTTCACATTGTATCAGGCATATAGCATCGTAGGCAGAGGAAACCTGGTGTTATGATAATACATCACCTACTTTCCGCCGAAATTTTAAGGCATTACGTGTTGAGTGTTAAGTTAACCCCGAGCTTTTATCAGAGCGAATAAATGTAAATTAAACGTAGATGATTTAAACATTACTTCTAAATTAACAATCATTCACTCAACAAAATACACTAAAATTAATCAAAATATCATTCACTTTCAACTGAGAATTAAATACAAAAACAGTTTCCCAATGCGAACAATACAATATTCGGTCGTATTTAATTCCCAAAATACATCTTATTAACGTAAGTAAAAGCACAGCTGTTGATCACGGTAAGCTTTCCGCTTGACGGATTGCTTAAGATTAACAAGTGCTCAACTCGTCTCAACCCGTCCCGCCTCGTCTCGTACCCCGTTCATATTTTGAATTGTGATGGAATAAATATATATTTTTTTAAAAATAATGAATATTATGTTAAAAACTTTTGAATTTTGAAAATATGATTGTGTTGATTTATGAGTTTGATTTCCACTCGAAGGAATCACATTTTAAATATTTTCATTTCGTCGCTCTGGTAACGAGGTGAATCACGGTGTTGAGATACACCTCCAGAATTCAGCGGAAATGGGTAAGCCGAACTGTCTTAATCAGAACGGAGTTTGTTAACATTAGGTTCCTAAGTTCCCTCTGCCTACCAGAGGCTAAAAGCTCTCAAAGCTGGAAGCTAAAAAAACTTATCGAATTGTAGTACTCGTAGCATCATAATATGAACGAATTCGCTAACAAAGCTAAAGGCACAATTTCAAACAGGAAGGAGAATTCATAAATGTATGTATGTAATTAACAACGAGATTAAAACGTATACTTTTGCTACGCACGCTTTACGTATTGTTTGTGTAGCTTTCGAGAAAACGACATGTTATTTAGAAGATTTATTATATTATTTATGTTTATTATACAGAGCTCAGGCCAGGCCAGACGCAGGAGCTCAAACGGGGGCTAAACGCGATAGATTGTGGGTTCGAATCCCACTCGAGGAAATTAAGTATTTAAGGTTTTTTATTTCTCGCTTTAGTAATAAGGTAAAATGCGGCGTTGAAATTTGCCAGAATTCGGCAGAAAGTGGAAAACGGTATTTTAATGGCAAAGGAGTGGTAACACTAGGTTCTTACGTGCGGAATACAGCGTGAAGCTACAATTTTTTTTTTATTTTTATTTTTTAAAGGATTAATATTTAATTATAATATTTTTTTTAGCTTAGAGAAACACAGGCAACGCATAGAGAAGAACATTTTAATAGCATAGCAGTAGAAAATTTTAAGAACTAAGTGTTTTAATACTACCCTCAATTTGCCTCATCCCAGTACATAGCCATAAAAACTTTTAAAAAAATAACAAGAAACAGAATTGAACCCACTATCATTCTCAAAAAGCAATAGATCTTCAAGCATAACTTAATTTTACCAATCCCAAAATATTTTTAAAGTTACCTTCAGAAATTTATCAGAATGTATTTTATTCGTATCGCAACGTAAACTACAATTATGCGGTTTTCGCAGTTTCCTCTGTTACGCCGGCGGATCTATAATTTTTACTGTGAAAATATTACTACCAACTTGTTTCGTGGTATTTTTGAAAATATATTAAAATAATTTGCTTATATTATATTTTATATAGCAAATAAGGAACGGTACAGCGTATGTCTGTAATCGCGATTGTGGGTTCAATTCCTACTCAGGGGATTGGTTTATTTTAGTTATTGCGCATCTATAATGAGAATTTATTTATTAATATTTACCTACTTTTATTACAGATATTGGCTGCTGGGATAACAAAATTCATGATAGATTTCGAAAGAAAAACTATTGACGGTAAGATTTTTATGTATTTATATTAAAGTATTGAAGTATTACACAAATATATATTTACGTAAACTAAGTCTCATCCTTACTTTCTGTAAATTTTTTGAGACATTGTGTTAATATGCGGAATTCAACGCCACCCTTTGTGTAGGTACCAGTAGAAACAAAATTAATTAATTCACACGTAAGAACCGAACCTACAACCGCCGCGCTTACAAACCTCACATTACCTATACCTGCTCTAAAGTTTCATTCAACTCTCACGTTTCAAAATTAGGCCAAACTATGAAATAGATATCCGATATCTGTAGCTTATCAACCTTTAACTTACAGAGTATGAAGTCCTTACATCTTGTTAGATAGTTGATTATATATAAGTTTAATTACCTAAGCGGTTTGCTCGAGATGTTTTCAATATATCTTGAGTTCTGAGATTCAATTTTGTATATATTACTAGTTTCATACAATTGATATATGTATATTGCAGCTTTCGTGGGGCAAGGGAACGTCCTGCGTGTTAACGTGACGGGTTGTGTGTTCGATTCCCAGTCGAGGAAATTATATTTAATATTTTCGGTCTACGCTCTCGCGTAAAGGCAAAGCGCGGTGTTGAGTTCTCACTAAAAATGTAATGTTTGCAGAATTCCGGGGATATTGAAGAACCGGAGCGGAGTGTGTTAACACTATGCTCTCAGTATTCCTCTGTATGCTATGTGCCGTCTCCCACTTTCCACCGAATTATGAACCCGTTGCAACTTGAATGGCGGAACTCACGCGCTATGCTCCATTACCAGAGCGAAGAAATGAAAATATTAAATATTAATATGAGATTAATTCAACTACTTTGCACTAAGCTAAAGCAAATTACTTACTCATAAGTCCATATTGCGAAACCTTCTCATAATCACAGAATATTACACCGTATAGACAAGAAACGTCCCAATTCTAATTAAAAATGTGTTATCTTGTCAAAGGATAATATAACTATGTATATATAAAAAATTTATATATATATATATATATAAATATACATACATTTTTTTACATTACAAACGTAAAAGTATAATTAAACATTTTTTGAACTTTACACTACTTTCTATCTCTGTTCTACTGATCACTAAGCATTACCTGTGAGTTATTAAATACTTTAATTATAATATTTTCTCTAATTTTTGAATACAAAATAAACTAAATGTTAGTAGATGAACACTGCTCCTTGCACTTCATGTAAAAAAAACTGGGCTAATTATTTTTATAAAATAAACTAAGGCACAGGGCACAAGCGTGCGACGGTGAACTAGATAGGTGTAGGTTTGATTCTCCCTACAGGAATACATATTTGATATTTTGATTTACTCAAATTTCGGTAACGATGCAAAGCGCGGCGTTGAATCCCACCAATTAATACAGAATGCCTAAAGAATTCTATGGAAAGTGGGCAAACAACATTAGGTTCCCAGATCCTCTAGGGTGAAGCTAAAAAAATATATAAACTAAAACATACAAGAAAAGTATACAAAAATTAACTTCAACATCAGAACTACCGCACTGACCGACTACATACCACGCAATCAAACGCTAACGTCAATATGAAACTAAAAAACAACTAGGGCTGGTGTTTTCACAAACACCATTGAAATGGCAGAGGCGGGCTCGCGACAACTGACAAGTGGATAAAAAAAATATTTCCCTAAAAAACAATGTGGTAAAACCGCGTTCACGCTCTCCTAGTTTTTGACACCTGTAAAAATATGTGTTTCACGTCGTTTTTGCGTGTTTTGTGGAGAGCTTTAGTTTTTTTAGGTTCACGCTTCTATCACGCATGCAGCAGAAAAGGCAGGGAAAAGCTAGTGTTAAGACACTACGGTGCTCGTACGTATTGCCTAATATTCGTCGTTTTGTCTTTGTCTTTTAGTCTGAATCAAGCTCCCAATGTATCGTGTTTTCTCTCACTCGATGAAATGTTTATTTTTCATTTCCTCTCTCTGGCACAACGAGACAAAGCACGGCGTTGAGTTCCACCGTTCCAAGTTTGAAACACTAGATTCTCAGGTTTTCTAAAAAAACATACAAATAAAAAACTTAATTGCCGCACAAACGAAATTGTTATTTATCTTCAATCTCCAAAGTAAAAAAAATGGGTACACAGAAAACAGTCCACACAGCGCTTCATAAGCAAAATCGTAAACAAGTATCACGTATAAAAGTGAGAAGTTCCTTGTATTTATTTCGCGCTCCTGAAATAAGGTCGGACAAGAGGCGTAAAAGAAGGACACTTCTAACAAAGGGGCCTAATTAAAAGTATTTTGTAAATATGTCAACAGTTCTTAAGCCACCGAAAATGATGAGGGCAAGTGAAATATAATAATTTTGCGTAATCAAAACAAGATGATATCTCTAGTGTTTTTACCTAATTTGGTGAATAAATACAAGCGAAACATTTGTCGCTGTTAATTGTTGAAGTTGAAGTGTTAATTTTTCAAAATCCCTTCTTAGTGGAGGTCCAGATTACGAAAGTTTAATTTAAACTTTTATATATATAGATAATCCAAAAATATAAAGAAAACCAGATTTACATAAAAACAAACAGCCTTTATTCCTACTCCATATAATAAGGTAAGGTTCATAATATGACTAGCTGCCAGCACTACAGTAGGCAGAACAGAAAATCTCACAGGAACTGTTTTAATTACACTTTACTTCATCACTCGACTCCCTGACCTCATATTCGTATGAAATACCTCACGTGTTTTAAAACAAGCAACAAAACGAACAAAAAAATGTAGAATATGATTTAATTATACACTGTTACAGTAGTTTCAGTTAGCAAAAATAAGATGTTCTGGCGCATTCTTTTTTTTATTGTTCCTTTTTTTATCTTATCATCGCTAGTACCTTCCATTCCGTGTATCTCTTCATTGCGGTTTCGTTTAGCTAAACTGAATCAGGATAGCCAACGAAGAGATTGCATCCATTTTTTTTATTATTTTTATGCCACCACAGACCTCATTTGTAATAGACGGGTTACGCTGTCGTAGTACATTAGCTATGCACACCGTGTCCGGCCAAACGACCAGTGCTGACGTTCCCCTGTCACACAGTGAATGTGGTTCACCTAACGACGTTCCATATATTAACGGGCCTAAGAAATAAAGATAATTTAAATACAATGATTGCACCAAGTGCAAATCGATGGTACGTGAGAATCAAAGATTGCTCCACTGCTGCAGAAATTGTGTCACCGAAATCGAGCAAATAAATACTATTTCATCACTTTATACTCTCATTATTCTTTGTTTTCAAACCATATATTATAAGGAAGCAAAATTCCATCTAAATCTTAATATAACGAACAGGGTCGTCAAGTTCGTGACTAACCTCCAACTGTACTCATAAATTAATTAAATAGTTATGCTAGTTCATACAACATTATATTCGTATTTAATGTTTGGCGCAAGAACTCTTACATATACATTTGTATGGGCCATACGTGCCAAAATACATCTTCATATCTTAGCGTTTTGGGTAATAAATAAAATGTGCAGTACATTTTATATAGTTGGTGTTTTTAATAAATTAACATACTGAAATTCAATGGTTCAAAACCATTAAAGTAGAATAGAAAAAATTTCGAATAAATTTGGTAGTTGATGTATCGAATTCACGTAATGTCTCTCTCTGGCTTTTAAAAGAGGGTTTTAATACTAAGTTTTCACTGCCTAACTTCCTATTATGGGGTATACAGCGTGAAAAAAAATCATGACCCTAAATCGACGAAGTGTTTTATCACTATATCCTTTTATATAAACCTTAGAATAAATACTAGTCAACAAACAAAAAAACGTAACAATTTAGACCTATTCAAAAATAAAATGCCTATAAAAACTGTAATTTCCTTTGTGCTTTAGAATTCAGTTAGTGCATGTTCAAAGACAAATACGTCAGCAGGTTTTAGCTTTAGAGGCGCGTTGATTGCGCGGTCGCCATTGTTAATCCTGCCCACGGTATTGTTGCCCTGTGAATAGAACACTGTACTTTTGTACCAACCAAGAATAGACGGAAATTAGATTGTGTCACGCTGGGGTGGAGTGTGCTGATTTTTGGATTGGAGTTCTGTAGTTATGCTTGTTCAAAGTATTTGTTATGAGCAATCTAATTTGGAAATGTTAAGTAAAAAAAAAAAACAAAATCAGCTTCACGCTGTATCCCGCACACAGCAGGGTAGGTAGAGGGAACCTACTGTTAAGACACTCCGTTCCCCACTTTCTGCCGAATTCTGGAGGCTTTACGTGTTGAGTGGCAGAACTCAACGCCACGCTTTGCCTTGACACCAGAGCGAAGAAATGGAAATATAAACGTTAATAAATATTTAACTTCCTCGAGTGGGCATCGAACCCACAACCGTCGCGTTAAAGTCACACCCTTGTGCCGCTGCGCCAGGACGGCCTCAAATTTTACGTAAATTTTTCGTATTTGGAAATTGAGCGGAAAGGGGAGATCAAAGTGTTTTAATAGTAGGTTTTTGTTTGCTTAAATTCCTATATAGAGAATAAAAGGATAAGCTGGAAGAAAAATATACATTAAATATCTTCATAGTTTAACATAAACTAAAGAAAAAAAATGTCAAAACAACAAGATTTCACCTGCTGAACTTGAAAAATATATAAAACTTATTTCCGCCCACAACTTCATTAGCGTAGACAGTATGACGTCAATTGTAAAATCTTGTTTTTCCCGGTCCCGTTGGAATTTCGGAATATCCTCCCCTAGTGCTCCTCTATACTGCCCGAGGATTCTATATAACAAATTACAGCGTTTAACACCGCACAACGCCAGTATAGTATAGCTCATATTTCGTTTCTAGGTTAATATATACAAAACTATTACTAACAACAAAAAATAACATCAATAAAGGAAATATCATCACAAAATATCAAATATATTGGTGTGAATTCCTAAGTAATTGTGTTCCCTACGAATAACTCACGACAATAAGCCCGGAACAATAAGTCATAGCGTGCGAACAGTTTCAACAAATAACATATGTATTGTACTCGATAGAGATACTCTATGTCACTTTATATGGGAATAACGTTACTTGTAGAATTTATGTTTTACTACTAAATTAAGCCTTACATTGAATAATATTAGCGTTAATTTTACATGGTAGTTCTGGGTTCGATTCTCACTCCAGGGTATGTATAGGCGTATGTGAAGATATTTTCCAGGACAGTCTTGGACTTTGAAAAGACTGTCTTTGAACAGCACGTATTCTATACGTGTAAAATTGTGTGTAAAATTTCTGAAATGGGTGCCAAATTATTCTTGGGTGTTCAACTTTAGCACATAGCGAGGCCAGAAAGAGAAAAAAAGAGACCATTTACCGTTCTCCGCCTGACTTCGTTATACTGTGAATTGAATCACACATAGTAAGAAAATGCTCATAATTTACAAACCAGGATGGGAATCAAACCTAAAACCACATCTGCAGTTGAACTTATAATATATAGTATATCTTAAAATAGTAAAATATAGTATAATCATTACAATATTTCTTGTGAAAAACCGCATACGATATTTCAGTGTTAACGCCCCGCTAGCGTCTTTACGTTACCGAATATGAAAGTGTTCTTACTCAGCAAAAACCTTTCCACTGCCGCGTTAAAAGAAAACTCATACAGTATGACATATAGCTTTGTTGTTTAAGTGTTTATAATATATTTTTCAGCTTCACGCTGTATCCCTTATATAGCAGATTAGGCAAAGGGAACCTAATCTTAAGACGCCCCGTTCCCAACCTCCTAACTTGCCGTCGAGCTCTGGAGGCATTGTGTGTTGTGTGGCGGAACTCAACACCGCGCTTTGCCTCGACTCCAGAGCGAGGAATTGAAAAGATATTCTTTTATGATCTTTATCTTATGTTTTACTTTCTTTTTATTTCTTTATAGTCATATTTTTGTATATTTATAAAAAAAAATTCTTGTAATAGAGTAATAAAATAACTTTTACTAAAACCGTAGTAACTTTCAAATCGCACATTGTTTACTGCCGGCAAAATTGTGTCAATAAAATTGTTATGTAGAGTCGTAAATTTTTTGTTAACATTGACTTAGAGATCCACTAATAAATCTACGTAGAACAAATATTGTTAGTGCACTGAAATATAGTGAAATATTTATAGTTTTTCATACTATATGAAACCGGCGGCACATCGTCTAACTGTAATTGTTGTGGGTTCGATTCTCACTGAATTTGATAAATAGGAAATGAAACATTGTGGAATGAAAAGAACGGAGTGTCTTAACTCTAAGTTCCCTCAGTCTACCATTCTATAATCCTGTTCAGTGTGAAGCTGTAAAAAGTAGTAACTCACAATTGTAGCGCATACAAAATGATTTCTCACTGAAGTAAAAAAACATAAAAGTAATATTTTTAAGCAATGTTTTCTTATTAGAAACTCGAAAGTTCAGCATCATATTATGTATGTCAAGGTCTTTAACTTTATGACAATAACACATATACAAATATTTTATTAAAGCTATGTGGTATTTTTATGTTACATAAATAGAATGAGGCCAGTCGTGGCGCAGGGAGACAAGCGTGTGACCGTAAACCCCATAGGTGGTGGGTTCGATTCCCACTCGAGGAAATGAAATATTTAATACTTTCATTTCCTCGATGTGGTAACGAAGTAAAGCGTGGTGTTAAGCTACCGCC